>OZ024783.1:14515819-14811156 GCA_964017065.1 Haliclona indistincta | reverse complement strand
GAAAAACAAAATGGCAACCACAAAATTTTTGACGTTTTATGGCTTCAAGGTACTCGGAAGACACATTTTTGCGCATTCTCTATGATCTGGGCTACATTTTGCACTCACCAAAACCACTGCTATTTGTATGTACTTTTCAGTAGCCATCCCCAAAGTACTAACTTTGAACAAAATTTGACGAGGTCGTTGCACTTTGTCGGCTTCACTTTCGAAGTGGGAGGGGCATATTGACCGACTTGACTGTGAGCAATTGCGGCTACTCACTGGCGTAAAAGGACGCAAATTTGAGACTAGTAGCACAAACGACACACGAGATATTCACGAGAGAAGTGGTCAGCATTTACGAGGTTAAAATTTCAGCAAGATAATTTAGTAATTAAAGGGTTAATCAATACCACAAACTTTTTTGTTGTATTATAAATCAGTTTTTGCAGTGTACACGTTGCTCGCATGAGCTACATGTTCCAAGCATCGTATTAATAACAAATTGTCGAAACAATTTCATAATAATAAATATAGTTCCGAGGACCACAGCTTCAGTACGGCTGTAAAGTACATGCTTGGCTAGATCATAGTAGTCATGCAAGGAATTTCTGAATTACATCATAAAACAGAAAGACTATGTGCATGATATCAAGAAAGCATGAAAATTTTCTAATGCAGTACAAATAATGTTTTATCAGTTTTCATTTATTAGGGAGACACGGTAGTGTCTCCCTATGTAGGGTTGAACGAGAAAACAAGATGGCGGCTACATACAATGTATTAGCGTTCAAACGCTGATATTTCGTCTGGTGATGAATTTTATACGTTCAAAGACACTTAGATCTGCTCTCTGGCGTTGCCCCATCTTACAATAGCAAGGAGATCGCTCGAAATTGTTGCTAAAGTGACGAACCTGGAAACGGTGAAAATCGAGTTTCGTCATCTTCGTCTTCTTCTTTCTTCTTTCTTCTTTCTTCTTTCTTCAGCGCGCCTAGCGCCTTTACGCGAGCAGTGCCGAGACCAAAACACCCACGAAAAGTCGTGAAATTCTCCTGGCAGGTGCCTTTTGAACTTCGTTTTTAGCGCAACGGCGATATAAATTCCGCGATTTCTCGATCGTGATCCATTGTCAGCTAAGTGTTAGACGCCATTATTGTGATTGCGCAATACGCACGTGACCAAGCAGTGGTCAGCGCACGTGACCAAGCACTAGCTTTAGTATCGCCGCGCCGACGCGCCGTATGGTTCACGGAGAACTCATAAATTGTCTGGAGTCTTCGAAGAACGGTAAGCTCGTATAGGATCACCATTCTGCACTTGCCAGATAATTATAACCGCCGTACAGGTCTACAAACAAGTGTGGGCGGGGCTCGTATGCACTGCATGCGTGCATTCATGCATGCGTAGGCGACCTGATATGTACAGCATAACAATTATTTTTAGTTACAAGTTTAAAATAGTTAATAATAAAGAAAAGCCATCAACAACAGGAAAACTAAACCAATGGTGGAAACAAAGACGGCTCGGTACTTGCATGATATTGAACTGCACATTATTACTGAAAAAGAAAAATGGACACAAACAAGAAAATTAAAAAGATTTCTATCGAAATCAATAGGATGTAGGGTTGTGAAATCTACCACTGGTCCACAATGTAAACTAACAAGGAACAAGCATGGAATAGTAACACGATTGACTTGCTAACAGACCATAGATCCCTACATCAGTGGCTGTACATAAGATCAATATTTTGTCACAAGCTGAATGCACATCTGGTGACAGTCAACAGTAACTATAGCTGTAGTAGTTATAGTCAACCACAGCAGCCACTGATGTAGGGATCTATGGTCTGTTAGCAAGTCAATCGTGTTACTATTCCATGCTTGTTCCTTGTTAGTTTACATTGTGGACCAGTGGTAGATTTCACAACCCTACATCCTATTGATTTCGATAGAAATCTTTTTAATTTTCTTGTAATAATATTTATCGATTATATACTACTATTTTTCTTAAAGGCATTTGTCAGTTTTGTTCGTGAAATCAAATACAGAAACAATGAAATTGTGAGTTATACCATTAAATTAGTTTAAAGTATTGTTGGAGTGCTAAATGAAAGATAATGCATGAGATCCAATCCGGAGTGCTTTATCATTCATACAATCATACTTTAAGGTGGCGGTATCCCGTTGGCTCATTAATTTAACTACAAAAATATATACAAACACTGTGTCAAGATGAAATGTGCTACAACGGTGTAAAGATCAGTATTTGAGACGCCGAAGACCAAAAGCTGCTAACCTCAGCTAGGTGGTAGCAACCAGACAAGTATCATGAATTTTTTGAGTTTCTGCGTCAACTTTTGTCCTGGCCGTAACAAAGAGACAAACATATAGCACGGAAAAATGAGCTAGGTGTGAAGCCAAAAATCATGGGTAATCTCACGTCTTCTTGATCGCTCCCCCCTCTTTATAATTATTGTCTTCATAAAATTATTTAAACTAATTAGATTAATTGACTGCAACATGAATATTAACTATGCACGATCGCTACTTAGAGACTGGAGATCACTTAAAAAGCCTAGAATAATTATGTTAGAACGCCTTGCAAGCACATTAGAAACAGTAACTAAAACAGCTTTTAATGATATTCATGCCAAAATCATATTTATGCATAAAAGTATTGGTTCGTAGCAGTACCGGGTCTGGCGCCTCTGGGGTATGTGGGCATCTGAGGGTTACATGTGTTTGCCATGTGTGTGTCATTAAGAACACTGTTGTCACCACAAAATAATTTGGTTGTGCAATTTCTGTACTTTGTAAGACACCTACAAAGTCAGAGAAGGAGTCCATTATCATCGGCGCCAAGAAGAGTAGGGTGTGAATCGCCCACACTTTGATAGTAATTTTTGCCAGCTGGTTTTTTATGTGTGTGCCTTAATCCCTTCTACATGTAAGTGTGTGTGTGTGCCTAGCCTCATACCCAGGCCTATTGAGGAGAAGAGATAAGGCCTGGTATCTACTGTTTGCGCATGCGCGGGTAGCGGTGGAATTCCACCGCCGCCGGTTATCATAGTACACGTTTGCAGTACGCGATGAATATTCATCGGTTTTCTTGGAACAGCTAGTGTACTTCATGCATGTTGTAAGACAAACTGCCAATTTAGAGCAAGTCAAATTTTCGACAAAATAATTCAGTAACTTAAGGTTTATGACAAGTGGGAGATAAACACTACTGCTGACTTACCAATACCTAATTTTATTGCAGTATGTCGAAGCAGTGCAGAGAGCTATGAAAGATGGTATTACAAGAGTCTTCATTATCAAAGTTCTCATCATTGGTGCACCTGGATCGGGCAAAACCAGCTTACGATACCTTCTGCTTGGCTTGCCACCACCTGCCACTAGGACCAGTACTCCTTTGGCAACCCGTGCTTTCCGTGCTGTATCCATGCATCGTATCAAAGCTGATGGTAGTGGCAGTATGAGCACATGGAAAAAGCTCGATGATGACACGTACCTTCGCTTCATTGCAGAGGAAGTAAAAGTCCTAGAATTGAACCCGTCTCGTGCTGCTAGATCTCGTGATCTGTCAATTGGTACTTCACAAAAGCAGCACATCTCAGCAAAGAGCAGTACATCTCAGCAGAGTCTCAGCAGCCACCACATTCTCAAGTTTACCAAGAGGGCCGTGCATTCACAGAAATCTATTTTAGATGAGAATGCCAGCAATTACATTCCACCCCGTCCACCAATGAGCAGCATGGTGTATAATCTTGTCGAGAATATGGTTTCTTGTCCTCCAACAATTCCTGACAATCTTGAGCAGAAAAAGACCTTTATCCACCTGATAGACTCTGGTGGACAGCCATCATTTATCAGCCTTGTACCAGCATTCGTTAGGAGAAGCACAGTCAACATAGTTGTCTCGAAGTACAATCGTGACATCAATGATAAGCTAGAGTATGAGTATGTAAAGGATGACAAGCATCTTCGTCAGTCAACAGAACTGGACCAAACACAACTCGAAAGCATTGAAGAGCTGGTTCGCATTCTCTCGTCTACCAAGCATTCTGAAAAAGGCTTTTCAGAGTCTAAGTTTCTTCTGGTTGGTACTCATGCTGACAAGCATTGGTCTTTCTTTCAGCAAACACATGGTGGTAAGAATCGATGGTTGAAGAAGAGTCTCGGTGAGCTTAAGTCGATGTGCATTGAGATTAATGATGATGGAGATATTCTTCTGCCAATCAACACCTTAGTCACAAAAGGGCGTGATGAGTTGGCTTCTTCTTTAAGGCAGAAGATCATGGAAGCTTGCAGCAATGCCACGGTAGACATACCTACGAGATGGTATATTTTTGAATTAGAATTGAGTGCCAAAGCAGCGAAGGAGAAACGAAGTGTTCTTGGTATAGCCGAGTGTATAGCTATAGGTGAGAATTTAGAAATGAAAAGAGAAGAAGTATTGGCAGCATTGATGTTTTTAGATGAAGGTGCTATTTGCATGTATTTCAAAGTCATTCCTCACCTGGTCTTTACTGATCCGCAATGTATTCTCAGCGAAGTCACTGAAATATTGAATCTTGGTATCGTTGACTTCAGTCAGATCTCTTCTCTTTATCCTTTCCTCTCTAAGCTCATGGCATCAGTACGAACATTGAGAAACCGAGGGCTGTTTAATAGAGAGCTTGTCGATGCTCTTTGTAGCGAGTATCGAGTGAATGTAGCTGGAAAGTGTGTCTACACAGTAGACGACTTCCTCGCAATTCTGAAACACCTTCTAATAGTGGCGCCGGTTAGAATTGATGATGAAGATGTTTTCTTTATTCCTTCTATCCTTCCAAGTAGCAAGAAAACTGTTCCTCTTCTCGATGGTGAGCTGCCTCCTCTTGTTCTTCTTTGTCACACGAAAGTGATGCCACTTGGATTGTTTTCTGCTTTAGTCGTGGCCTTGCTTTACAATGCACTCTTCTCTCTTCTGGAGATTGCTGGTCGTGATGTTGTTAAATTGAATTGCACATCAGGAGGAGTAGTGATGCTGGTAGAGCATCATGCATGCCTGGTCGTCCACTTCAGTGGTGACCCATCTGTGGCTCCTCTCATTAGAGCTGCCACACTCCGTGCTATTGCCGAGGTCTGCAAGCAGCGACACCTTGACACCAGCAAGATAGCGTTCACTGATGGATTCTGGTGTCCATTCAAGAAGTGCGAGAGCATACTTCATCCGTGTAAGGTTAATGTGTCGACCCGTTGGCTCACCTGCTCTGTAAGACCAGATCGTGGTTCTGGTCGCTGTGCTAATGAGAGAATGCTTGCATGGCTGGCACCAGTACCTGATAACAGTGAGTCTATTATACAGTATCATTGTGGTATGGTTATTGTGTAATTTTTGCAGCCTCACACTTATTAGACTCCCCTGCAAAGGCTGTCGTGAATCCATCTATTAGTGAGTTTTAATAATAGTTTTAAACATAATTATATTATTGTAGTTTTTAACATAATTATAGTAGTTTGAACTAAATTACAAGCCATACTTTTTCATAATAATTATTTATTTTTTATTTCATCCAATTATTTTGTTGCAGATTTGAAACAACTTCTTGATAATCTTTAGCACATGCCTAAGAAAGCATACGAAATTGCAAAAAGTTTGACTTTCACCACCTAAACTATAGGACTTATACTGTGCCTAAATTTACGCTGTTTCGAGCAGTTTTACCAGGCTAAAATCAAACACACCCCACCTAAATTTAGGCGTCTTTGTAATAGCTAGACAACACCACATCAATTTATATTTGATAGACTTTGCAAACATTGGCCAACTAAATTTAGATAGCCTACTAATGAATTTTGATCTAAAATTGGGTGGAGTCACATAAATTTAGGTGGCGAAAGTCAAAACTTATTCAATTACGTGTGCTTTCTTTGCCACATGCTAAAGATTTTCAATAACAAATCTGCAAGACTAAATGAATTTTTTTGTGATAACTTCAGCTGTAAAATAGCCGCTTATGTCAGAGATGGTCAAAAGACTCAAATTAATACAGTGTATCTTAATTGCAGGTGACAGTCATGAAATTTCACTGTTCCAGTTCATAGAAAGTGTGGCTAATGTAATTCCTGATAAATGGAAACGTTTTGGTGTGGCACTTGGGCTTTCTGGAGCAAAGCTTAATTCCATTGATAAGCAGCATCGTGGTGACCCGCTTGATGCATTTACAGAAGTGTTCAGCATGTGGCAGCAACTAGCAACTGCTGATTATATTCCAGTCAAGTGGAGCACTCTTGTACGTGTTCTCAAGTCTCGTACAGTAGGAGAAGAGACTCTCGCTGAGTCTATCCAGAGTTCATTTATAGACAATAGTTCTTGACTCAGACATAACGATTTTGATTGACATGCTGTTTTCTTTATTAATTTACTTTTTCATGTGTTCAATTGACAAAGAATAATTATAAATTATTTTGTAATCCTTAAATACAATTATTACCTAGTAACAGGAATGGGTTTCTTGTAGCATTTACTAGTAATAGTACTCCATGAAATGGGTTGTTCTTTACAAATACTAGAACAGACCGATCCTTTTCTTATCAACTTATTATAGTACCTCTTCATCTGCTTGTGAGCAAGATAATGGTTGATATGCACAGCAATGAATCCACGGCTACATCGTCCGCTATTGTGACCAGAAAAAATACGTACATCATCAACACGAACAATGTTATAAGGAGCCAGCCATGCTCCTACTGAGACATCCTCACATGTGTAGGTCTGTAAATAAGGTTCATTGTCTGCTATTAAGTTCACTAAGTCTTTCGATAGTACATACATTCCTCCATAGTTGTACGGAAAGTATGTGTCACAGAAGTGCCATTTGGTCTCCCGCCATTGCCCTTTATTAATGAGAGGGTTGTAACACGAGGATCTGCCCCAGTAGAGCCGGTGAGTGGGCAGGTGAGTTTTAAGGTCTTTGAGTATTCGCTGTGTGTTGAGGAATACGTCGCCATCTGTTTTGAGCATGAATGAGAAGTTGTAGTGACGGTTGATAAATACCATTGACTGCAGTGTTCTATTACTGAGAGAAGAGTAGCTGTTTGATACATCCCACAGTACAAGCAGGTCACCATGATCTTGCTGTTCAGTATCCAGTGTTCTGATCTCTACCTCCTTAGCACCCAGGCCTCCGATCAAGAATCGATACTGCACCGAGTAACCAATGAGCATCCTCGTAGCTAGCCAGGTCTCTCTGATTGCATTTCTCCTCAGGGTGCTGTTGATTCTCGAGTGCACAAGGATGATCACTTCTCCCAACACAACCGCCGCACTGTTCGCGGTCAAAGAGGCGGGACTCTCGGACCACAATCCGTGGGCGAGCTCACTCGTCGAATCACTGAGCTGTTTGTTCGCGTGAGCTTGATGTACTATCATGCATGCCTAGTCTTCCGGATCATTTACCGATGACCAATCAGTCGTTCCGATCCTCTCCCTAGAGCTACCATGCGTTATGGCAAGGTCACCAGCAAGGTTGTGCTCTGTCTGTCTGTATACCGTAAGAAGCTAAAGTGAGGCCATGCTTCATCTAATGTCAGGTCATGTGGTGCTTGTCTTACTGTAACACATCACATTACATCAATTTGCTAAATGTATATTCAATATTCAGTTAGGTACAATAATTATGTCATGAACATAAAAGTAGATAGATTGGCTCGATTTCAGATCTACCACGAGCCCCACCCACTAATGTTATAACGCGCGTGGGAGGAGGTTCAATGAATTTGGCTCGCGAGCTAGACTGGGGGCGAACGATTCTAGGAAGAGATAACCAGGACAGACTTGACCACTCATCTATTCCGATCTCAAAAGCTGTGTTCTTAAGCTGGGAACAGCTCAGTTCTCCGGGGCAAATCCTAAGGCGGCGACTGATCTGTAGCTACTGCGACAGCATGACTCAGCCATTTGACTTTTTCTGCAAGGTTCTCCTCATAGGAGACTGTGAAGTGGGCAAGACTAGTATACTCATGAGATTCACTGAGGCTACCTTCAGCTCATCATATATAGGAACAGTTGGTGAGAGAGTTGTCATCATCACAGACACACTACTGATATTAGCTATGTCACGGAATCATTGTTTATAACTTACACTGTCAGGTATTGATTTCAAGATCCGTACTGTTGATATTGATGGTAAGAAGATCAAGCTACAGTTGTGGGACATTGCTTGTCAGGAACGCTTCAGAACCATCACTACGGCATACTATAAGGGTGCCATGGTAAGCACCGACACAATTTAGATAGTTTAATTTGCCCGGCAATTATTTTCTCTGTTACCATGTACCACAATATCATTATGATGACTTACATGTACTTGTAAATGTGTACTACAAACGTAAATGTCTGCATCGGATTCTTATTCTCAGGGTATTATGCTGTTGTATGACGTCACTCAAGAGAGTTCATTTGACAATAATTTATTAGATGATGGATTAAGAATGTTGAAGAGGTGAGTGTAATTATTGCTCAATTTGAACACATTATGTTAACATAAAAGTTTTGTGTAGGTTTGTGTAATTTGCGTAATTGCGATTGTGTGTAATCATTAATTGTGTAATTTATCCGGCGCAACTGATCATGAGCAATATCAAGCTCTTCTGAACTATAACAGACCATCTTTTGGACAGAAATACACATTGAAGCTGCATGCAGAATAGAATTAAGCTTAATCATGAGGTATATGTGTATTTCACACATTAATTTCGATTCATAATCTTTCCCTTCACTGTTTTTGTTCTCTCTTATGACTTTGCTCAACCTGTGTGGTATTAAAGAATGCTGCTGCTAATGTTCGAACAATGATAGTGGGCAACAAGTGTGATCTTGATGATAGACGAGTTATCAGCACTGAGAGAGGTCAATTGGTGAGTAATATACTATAGTGAACTCTATGCTAGTGCGCATGCATGCTAACCGTAGCTCCTGCATGCAAAGAAGATAGTGCATCAACTGTACAAGGCATGTGGACTTGTATAGTTGCTGTGCAAGGTACCATGCTGCATTTCCTAAATGAGTGGCAAATTAGGTATCAGTGTGAACCTTAAATTAAGGAAATAGGTATGAAGAGATTTAACTAGTCATTATATAGTACAACTAGTTGTTTCATATTCGGTTTTCGAAGAGACTCTGTGAACGATTGTATTTCAAACATGTCAGCACAGAGTCACCATACACATGCAGTAGGGACCACACGAACACAGACAAGACTTTGCTGCTTGCATGTACTCGAACACTACATGTAGATCTGTTTCTACAGGTTGTAATGCATACAGTACTAGGCCTCTTGGAACACGTGATTATATGGACAAATATCACAAACAAAATTAATATTCGAGTGTGAATGAATTCCCCAGATTCTGGGGAATGGTCAAAGTTCACGAAGATACCAGGCCCTTTTTTACCCTTCCGTTTCCGTTCGTCTGTTTTGTAAGTGAAACAATTGAGCTAGGAACGAGGCTGGAGAGTTACAGACTGATAAGTAGTGATGTCCTTGCACTTATTAAATTTTTTAAATGTCTAGCCAAAGCAAGTTGTGTACAACCTACTCACTGTAATAGTTATTTTACTTGTTTTGTCATCCATAGTTGGCTGATGAGCATCAAGCAATGTTCATGGAGACAAGTGCCAAATCTGGAAATAACGTAGAGTTGGTAAGTGATCATGACCCATGTCCTGACCCAATAGCTGCTGTGCTAACAATAATATGCAGTGTACAACAATTATAGTACAGCTTATTAATTATCAGTTTTAAATTAAAATTTGGTTCAACAAATTAGTACATTTATTCGACTGAATTAACTTTTTAGTGCTTGCAAGTCTTGAATTATTACTCTGTATTGTGTTCGCTACATTACCTGAATATATCAATACATCTTGCTGGGTAAATGTGATATTTGCTCCCCTAACAACAAGCTGCTGTTATCACTTATAAGTCAGCTATTGTATCAGTCAGTTATTGCTTGTAACTATTTACTTCGATAGAACTTCTAAAGTTAAGTGATGAATGCTTGTTGTCTGATAATCAGCTTAATATTGTTTATTTTTTCTTTTTCTCTTCAATGTTGATTCAATGCAATAATGCTATTGCTCATTTTTACTTATAGGCATTCATGAATTTTGCTCGTGAAATCATTGACAGGCAATTCAAGTGACATTGTTAGCTGATTATACTGAGAGCCGGAATCCTATGCATTCTTCAAAAACAAAAATTCATGATTATTTTTATTTGAGCAGATTTGAGAAAACTGTGGGTCACTTCGCTCCTGCAATTTTCAAACCCACGCATGTTTTTAAACTTCAGCCCAATTTAGTGCTATGCTTCAAAAATGTGATAATTATGCAAGTAGAAAGATCAAAATAATTAATTATTTTACACGAACATTTTCATAGTGTTTCAGTAATGTACGACCCAATTGAAAACAGGGGTGCGTTCAAAAATTAATTACAGGACCGAAGTGACCAGCTCATTTATTCTAATTCGTTCACATAATATTATTATTAAAAATTGAATTGTGAAACTATACTTGAAGTAGAGTATAGGTTTGAATTCTTCTTGCTGAAGCTCTGCATGCTACTGCCAACAGCACTGAGGTTGCATCATGATAATAGCCTAGCTGGTCTTGCACTCAATAGTCTTAATGTTGAGAATGTCCCTTCTTGTCACATGGTGCTTCCTAGTAACATTTTCAGAAAAAAAAACTATCTAATGAGCTACTGTATGTCTTCACGAAAATATTACTAAAGTAACATGTCTGGTTTTAGTAGTGCATTTACAGCCTTTCATATTTCGCTCAATTAGAATTCCAATACGGCTATTATGTTCTCAGTAGAACTAGTAGGCAGTAGCATCCTCTTTCTCTCCTGTCTCATGGTTCGAATGAGCCAACATGTAAGTTACTTCCACTGCTCCAGATTATAGTTCTGTAACATACATTCTTCAAATACAAACATCTCTGATTTTACGGCAGCTAATTTGTCGTTTCTTTTTGATGACCGATGAGAAGCATCACGCCAGCACACATAGTTGTAGCACACCTTCTGATCTATAATAATGATCGATGCACTCATGATAATGGGGCATGTACCATCTTTTAGTTGTTTGGAGATTACATGAAGAAAACCTGAAGAGTGTAAAATGTGTGTGTACTTTCCAGATCATGAAATATATTATTATTTAGTGATTGAAAGTGAATGTGGCCTAGTACAGGTATTGTTTATATAATTTTAAAGAGAGAATGGTAGATTATTAACGAGAGAAGACTATAATAATGAAATGTCTACGCACCCCCAGAGCTGTCCTGCTGTTTAGATGGAATCTACAAGTACCTAGGTAGTCAACTATGGGCGCGTTTGTTGTCAGAGAAGTCTAAGATGGCCGTCAGGTCATGGCAAGTTGAGCCAGCCATAACTCAAGAACGAAAGCACTTTAGCAAAATCCACGAGTCACATTACAAGCCATTGTCGTGCTAAGTCTGTTCATACCTTTACCGAGTTTCAGAAGTGAGCGATGGTCTCTGCAGCTCGATGGACAGAACGAATGAATGAACGAATGAATGAACGAGTGAATGAATGACAAACCAAGTACCGTAACCCTCGCGCATGCGCCGAGGGTTAATAATTACTAAAATAATACCTAGAGTTAAAAAGAAATAAATAAAGCAAAAAAGTAAAGATAGTTCAAACTCTATGTCAGCTATGAGTTCCAAAAATAAATACAGAATTGTAATTTCCTCTCTTCATGAATAGCTACTGCCAACCGCTGGATGATTATTATAGTGATTCTGTACGAGCGGGCACGTAGTGTTAACACGCCCTCAGGGGTTCACTGTATATAGTGCGATTCATATTAATTTTTTTCCACGTTGGAATATCACGTGATTTGTCACGTGGAGGACATGAAGTGTTGTAAACAAATAATTATCATCTATGGTCATAGCAAATCCCATAGCCGGATTCGTCCCATAGCTCGCGCCTAGACTAGATTGAGTGCAGCTATCATGGCAGATCTCACACTTCTCCTGGTGGGAGACCGTCTTGTGGGCAAGACTTGCATAGGTCGCAGGTTCGTCGATGGTTGCTTTTATTCTGGCTACGGGAGATATTCATCATCCAATTTTGGTGAGGTCTAATCAGTGTCTCTTATACATACTATAACTTACAACATGCAGAAGGAAAACGCACTGTTGTTATTAGCAACTGTGAGATCAAGCTAAAGATAATGGAACATCATGAGATTGACATATTTAGACCCGGCAGCAAGGAACCCCACCCTAACTGGCCTTACCAGTGCGGTGCAGTATGTGATTTACTTATTATTAATTTTATTTTCCAGTATAACATTATGCAACAGAAGCAAACAGCACTGAGATCTGCAAATGAGCACAATCAGTAGTTAAAAATAGTGCACTAAAGCATCAGGAGCCCAACTTGAAGGTGGATCTAACCCTCAATGGGCCTTTTTAGTTGGATCGCGCGTCCCTATTAGCAAAGCAGCAGCTAAAATAATCATCAGTTTTTAAATACCATTTAGAAATATAGAGCCATCTCAAATTTGACCTCTGACGACTTCTATGAATAATTAATTGTCCAAAACCAGTTGCCCCTCCCTTATGTCACTTAAGCTACTTGCAATGTGCTTGAGTTTGGTATCAAATAAAATGTCTCACTATACGGAGTAATTTGATACCTAACACATGCTCATACATGATAATATATTTCTAAGGATACTATTGCATTTATAGACAAAACACTGTTTCAATCAATAATAGACAATGTACATAACATGCAGACTGAAAGTGAAATTAAAAACAAAGTAAAATAACAAAAAACTACTGTGTATAATTGCTAAATGAACAAAGTACATGGTCAATTGTACAATTAAAATTAAATGTAACTATAAAATGGAGATGCTTCGGTATAATAATATTATTTATAACTATAATAGAGTTGCTACTGTATAACAGAGAACAATACAAATTATACAAGTAATAAAAACGTTTTAACAAAAATGCAAGAGATTTAGGGTTGGTACATGTATTGAAAAAGTATGGAAACAAGATTATGAACTGAGGTAGATAAACAAGATTAAATATAAAGGACTGTAACAATAGCAGTGTAATGCTACCTTCCTATATAACTGCTTTCTAGTTGTAGTTAATTTAACAAGAAAATTAAAAAGATTTCTATCGAAATCAAAAGGATGTAGGGTTGTGAAATCTGCCACTGGTCCACAATGTAAACTAACAAGGAACAGGCATGGAATGGTAACACGATTGACTTGCTAACAGACCATAGATCCCTACATCAGTGGCTGCTGTGGTTGGCTATAGCTAGTTCAGCTAGTTGCTGTTGACTGACACCTAACCTGCATCTAGCTTGTGACAAAATATTGATCTTATAATTATACAGCCACTGATGTAGGGATCTATGGTCTGTTAGCAAGTCAATCGTGTTACCATTCCATGCCTGTTCCTTGTTAGT
Organism: Haliclona indistincta; assembly: GCA_964017065.1. Taxonomy (NCBI): domain Eukaryota; kingdom Metazoa; phylum Porifera; class Demospongiae; order Haplosclerida; family Chalinidae; genus Haliclona; species Haliclona indistincta. Next base: position 14,797,647 of record OZ024783.1, on the reverse strand, counting down.
TTACATTGTGGACCAGTGACAGATTTCACAACCCTACATCCTTTTGATTTCGATAGAAATCTTTTTAATTTTCTTGTTTGTGTCCTTTTTTCTTTTTCAGTGAAGTGCAGTTCAATATCATGCTCGTACTGAGCTGTCTTTGTTTCCACAATTGGTTTAGTTTTCCTGTTGCTGATGGTTTTCTTTATTATTAAGTTAAACTTGTAGCTAAAAATAATTGTTATATCAGCTCGCCTACGCATGCATGCATGCAGTGGACATGAGCCCCGCCCACGCTTGCTTGTAGACCTGTACGGCGGTTATAATTATCAGGCAAGCGCAGAATGCATATGGTGATCCTATACGAGCTTACCGTTCTTCGAAGACTCTAGACAAATATGTGTTCTCCGTGATCCATACGGCGCGGCGATACTCAAGCTAGTGCTTGCTCACGTGCGCTAACCACTGCTTGGTCACGTGCCTATTGCGCAATCACAATAATGGCGTCTAATACTTAGCTGACAATGGATCACGATCGAGAAATCGCTGAATTTATATCGCCGTTACGCTAAAAACTAAGTTCAAAAGGCACCTCCCAGGAGAATTTGACGACTGTTCGTGGGTGTTTTGGTCTCGGCATTGCTCGCGTAAAGGCGCTAGACGCGCTGAAGAAAGAAAGAAAGAAAGAAGAAAACGAAGATGACGAAACTGGATTTTCACCGTTTCCAGGTTCGTCACTTTAGTAACAATTTCGAGCAATCTCCTTGCTACTGTAAGATGGGGCAACGTCAGGGAGCAGATCTAAGTGTCTTTTGACGTATACAATTCATCACCAGGCGAGATATCAGCGTTTGAACGCTAATACATTGTATGTAGCCGCCATCTTATTTTCCCGTTCAACCCTACATAGGGAGGTAGCTATTGTTATAGTCATTTTTATTTTAAATCTTGCATGTTTACATACCGAAGTCCACAATCTTGTTTCCATACTTTTTCGATACATGTACCAAAAAAATCTCTTGAAAAAAATCAAAAAGAAATTTCATTGTATTAACCCTTCACATGCGGCGGGCAACTATAGTCGCCCGGCAAGTTTGACGTCACCGGAAGTGGGCGTTAAAATTCGAAGATAGTTTATTTCACCTATAGACCAAATACAGCTATGTGGGGTGTGATTGCGAGCCATTGGCGGGGCCTGCGGCCCCGCCAAGCAGAGCTATGGCGGGATCACCTTGCACCACTGGGTCTCCAGGGGCTTCTTGACATAAAAAGCAACCATGCGTGCACTAACTTTGTCTCACACGTGCTGTTTTGACCAAACAAGCGGCGTTTTTTGCTCCGGTGAGAGTGATTCTAGCACACGACAGTTGGTAGATCGTCAAGTGGGCGTGGTTAACCGCAATTGTCATTGACAACAAGCCCGCACGTTGTGCAAGTTGATTTTGCATATTAACGGTGATCACAGCGCTAGTTTGTCTGTCTAATGGTTTCAAAGGTTAGTGAAATTCACAAAATAGAGGCTAGAATTGCTGTCCGCACTTGAAGGGTTAAGCAATGTTGTTAAAATGTTTCATTACTTGTTTTTTTATTAACCCTCGGCACATGCGCGAGGGTTACGGTACTTGGTTTGTCAATCGTTCGTTCATTCACTCATTCGTTCGTTCTGTCCATCGAGCTGCAGAGACCATTGCTCACTTCTGAAACTCGGTAAAGGTATGAACAGGCTTAGCACGACAATGGCTTGCAATATGTGACTTGTGGATTTTGCTAAAGTGCTTTCGTTCTCGAGTTATATACATGTGTATGGCTGGCTCACTTTGACAGCCATCTTGGGCCTCTCTGACTATAAAAGCGCACATAGTTGACTACCTAGGTACTTGTAGATTCCATCTAAACTTCATGCAGGACAGCTCGGGGGGTGCGTAAACATATCAAGAAAAAGCCTATCGAAGCCAAAAGCAATGGCTACTACTCAGTGTTCACGGTCACGCCCACTTAAGGTGGCGGTATACCCGTTTTTATGAATATTAAGGAGCGACTTTTTTTATCTGCAGCTCGTGACAGAGCAACGCTAGCAGCGTGAAACTCGCTCTGATGCATCAATGAGTGTGTCTCAATGTATAATGCAGCTTGAAACGGTGCACAATATTCTACACCAAGGAATAATGTAGGAACAATCGACATCGTACAGATACGCATTTTTCTAGCCAAAAATCTCTCCTGACTAACCATGCAGCAAAGGTTACCAGCTGAAATTCGACTCTTATAAACCATTTCTAGGTGCTGACGAAGAGTTTTGTTGACCCACACTGAACGTAGCTGTTCTATGCATCGACAAACATGGACGTCACTGCAAAATCAGCCATGATTTAGAATGTAAAATTGTTTTTCTTAAAATCAGAAAAGTAAATGCAGAAAACTCTTCTTCAACACCTAGAAATGGTTTATAAGAATCGAATTTCAGCTGGTAACCTTTGCTGCACGGTTAGTCAGGAGAGATTTTTGGCTAGAAAAATGCGTATCTGTACGATGTCGATTGTTCCTACATTATTCCTTGGTGTAGAATATTGTGCAACGTTTCAAGCTGCAATATACATTGAGACACACTCATTGATGCATCTGAGAGAGTTTCACGCTGCTAGCGTTGCTCTGTCACGAGCTGCAGATAAAATAAAGTCGCTCATTAATATTCATAAAAACGGGTATACCACCACCTTAACACACCTTGTCCTTGTGGTCAGCACTTTGCTGTCTTCTGGTTAGCAGTACAGTTTCAATAGCAAGCATGTTGGCTTTAGCTGCAAAGCTCCTTCTGAAAACCATAACTAAGGAGCTAACTCTACAATGTGCAACACGCCGAGGGTTTTGTGAAATCTTTTTTTAATTAATGACTTAGTTGGCACTTATGCTAATACACTATTACTGTAAAGAGAACTATTCAGGTCACTGCGGAGTGACTACACTTGATCGGCTCTGTACGTGCACGTACGTACTACATGCAACATTAGCTAAGCTTAAACTAGCTTTCTTACCAAGTCTGACAGGCAAATCAGTGAAGATTTGCTCGTTGTCTGCTGTGAACATTGCTTGTAGTCAGGTGGCTTAGTGAAATTATTGTTCCCGGGTGGATAAAAGCACCAAATTTAACATGAGGATTACTAAGGCTATACTAATAATTATTATTATCAGAGGGGGAGCCACCCAAAATTTTTTTCACAAGTGTGAAAAAAACAAAACGGCCGCTATCGTCCAACTTTTAATAAAATAATGTTGATTCTTAATTAACATTTTTGTGATAGCATGATAATTATAATATAAATCAATGGATCATAACATTGTTGATACAACTAACACATCACTATGAATTGCATTTACAATTACAAAGAGGTGAACAAACAAGACTGGCTTTGCCGCACTTGCAATAATGTGAGCAATCTCCTTTGCATCAGTGAACATTAAATAAGCAGACTGCATGCTATAGATAATTTTTTTGACATTTTGGTGGAAAAGGGCCATTAAAATTGAATACTTCATGACTAACCATGTCGTTTCGGATTATTGTTGCTGCTTTAGCCAAATTTCTACATCTTCTGAGAAATCTCGCTCTTTCATGGCATCTCTTAATTTCTATGCCTTTCTTAAAAACATTAACCTTCTTGCGTTCTTGAGCATCAGGAAAATGCTCAAGTTACTGAAGCTTCAGTCTTGTCTTGTTCATAGCTTTATCGATGCCAAGATCCTCAAGGTGGCTGGCATAAAGCATGTGATTAGCTCTGAGAGCTTAAAAAAGAGAGTTTTAAAAAATAATTATACAGATCTCTCTGTATAGGATAGAGACCGAGGCCTAGGGATCTACGCGGTATACAAACCCGAGAGGAAGCCATTTAGAACCCGAGCGCGTAGCGCGAGGGTTCTATGGCGACGCGAGGGTTTCTATACCGCGTAGATCCCATTGGCCGAGGTCTCTAACCGGCTTAGAGCATAGCAACCATTGCTATCCAACAAGGAATATTCGACGCTGCACAAAATGTTTTGTGAAAGAACACGGCATTAACAAAAACAAGTTAAGTAAAAAAGTTTTACTAAAAGGTGTAGGGATGAGCTTGCAAAAATAAAGGTACAAGATGGGATGATGCTTGCAAAAGTAAGGGAACAAGATGGGATGATGCTTGCAAAAGTAAAGGAACAAGATGGGATGATGCTTGCAAAAGTAAAAGTCTCAAATATCCCTACATCAGCGGCTTGAAGGAGGACGCAGTCCGATGAAGTAATTGATGGTTGTAAATAACTAGACTGAGGTCAGTATCTGTGTTTAGGAGGATGCAATCCGATGAAGTAGTTGACAGTTGTATATAACTAGAGGTAACTGTGTTTTTGAGGACGCAGTCCGATGAAGTAGTTGACAGTTGTAAATAAGCTGAAGGTAGCTGTGTTTGGAGGGCGCAGTCCGATGAAGTAATTGACGGTTGTAGATAACTAGAGGTATCTGTGTTTTGGAGGACGCAGTCCGATTGAGTAATGATCGTTGTAAAAGGTATAGGAAGAGGATTCCACATTAATTTTGTCAGTTGCATGTTGTCGCAGCAAGCCGCTGATGTAGGATACTTGGGACTTTTACTTTTGCAAGCATCATCCCATCTTGTTCCTTTACTTTTGCAAGCATCATCCCACCTTGTTCCTTTGCTTTTGCAAGCGTCATCCCTACACTTTTTAGTTTTTTTATTAAAGCTTTTTACTTTACTTGTGATGTAATGCTGACATTGCTGCACGCAGGGTAAACCAAAATACATTGCAACTTTCCTGGTCAGCTACGTCTTTAGAAGACAATTTGAACGGTAAGTATGTTGTGAAATGGATTATACTACCCAGGAGCTTTCGTTTAAACTACCTTACCCCACCCTTACCTCTTTTAGTTTTGCAGCATAGAGAGATGAAGATAGAGAGATAGAGAATTGGTTGGCAAAATTATTCACCCAAGAAAGCACCAACGTGATCAAAACAGCATTACTATCATTTTTGAGCATCATTCGTTTAATAATGTAAAGAAATTGAGACGGTGGCTGCAATATGCAAACTCTGGCTACAATACACACAAATTTTGTCCAATCACTGTAACAGCAGAAAACTTGTTTCAGCTATTTTCAGTAGATTGTTCTGGAATATTACCTGCCTTGATCTGGAGTGTAAACTGTGCACACTTGAGCTCATATATTTTGTACTATAGACGTTCCGAGTGTGGGGACGTCTAGTCACTAACGCCTGCCAGGTTTTTGTGAGCAACGCCAACATTCCAGCGCCCTGATAAGCAGTCAATTGCACAGGTTTTCACGTGACTACAGGGCGCAATTGCGCATGAAGCTGTTGACAGAGCTTGTTAGCTGGCAAAACTGGCGTGTCTGTCGTGAAAAGTCTTACTAGCGATGGATAGTGCCTGCTATATTCATTGTTGTCGATGCTGCTGACAGTGTATTCTACGAGATTCATGTTCGTGCAACGGTTCTCTTGTTGCCCCCGCTGCTCCAGCAATCATCAACGTCGCGATTGTAGCCAACGAGGTTGGTATCGCTCTAAGAAGTATTTGAGCATGCTAAAAGCCTGTTAACATGCTACGCGCTTGCTAACTAAACTAGTGATGTCGACTAAACACGTGACTCAAAGCGTGACATGTCGTTTGATTACATTCCAAAGTGCCACAAAAACCTGGCGTTAGTGACCAGATGTTCCCACTCTCGGAACATCTGGCCTGTGAGATTAGTACCCTTGGGCTATTCGTATAGTCTCGCGCGCCAGACCCAACCCAATGGAAGGGTCTGATAAAACGTTATTAAACGCGTTGTGCCCATTGCCAGAAATTCGGGCAAGTCAATCAAATTGAGTTGTCACGAGCGCGCTTGTACTAACGAGTAGCCATGACGTGCAGGATGTACGCAGCAAGCACCACGGTAGACTGTGCAGCTAGTTCAATGGAGACGCAGGCTAAAAAGCACTGCCATAGCTCATGTATGCCATGCAGCTTGTTTTGGCTTGTATGGTCTCGATCTCAAACAGTGCGCATACGTACTAGTGCATGTTACCATGGCTACGGTGCATATTTCACATTCCTGTGGCACAGCGCATTCAATAATGTTTTACCAGACCCTTCCCTTGGGTTGGGTCTGGCGCGAGAGACTAGGCTACACGTTGGCTACACGAGGGCTACATCGTAACAACGATTTTTCTGAATAAATGCCACACTACTGTGAAAATTGTTGCTCGACAGGCAGCGGTGCTTTCTAGGTGCACTATCGTAAAAATCACTCTGTTACTCAATTGTAGCTTTGCTGAAGCCTGCATTACTGGATTATTGAGCTCACAGAAGTATTCACCAAAGTACTTTATGCATAAACACGTTGATGCGCTCCCTTCGTTTTTTGCTAACAAGCCAGTCTATTAAATTTCATGATACGAGTGGCTATCAAGACGCACTTGCTATACTGCTAATACCTCTCTGTCCAGAAATGAGGAAAGGGAGGTGCGCGTGCAAAATCTAATTAATATTTATTTATTCGTTAAATTATGTCATTTTCGTCACTACTATCGGATTTGTTCATCACTGAACTAATGGAAAAACAGCCTACACTACCTTAGAGTGGGATATTGGCAGCTTCTAAGTTCGTTGCAATAACAGTTATGATAAATTTATAGCCACAGTGTCCTTTGATGCAATAAATAATTTAAAACTTCAATGGGGATGGGGGTGCTAGAGCACCCCTATCGTGGAAACGCGCCTGCTGTCTGCTGCTTTAGTTGTCCTAAAACACTGACCATAGCAATGCGCAGTGCCGTGAATAATAATTAGTTGCAAGCAGTCAAGCACCCTTAAATTGGCCCATGATGTTCAAATCTTTATAATATGAAATTCTTATTTTGATAAATTTAGGGATACTAGCTTGGGTTAAGTGTTACCTACCATATGGCCGTTTTTTTTCGATGGTCAAATAATTATTTCGTACATAAAATTTTAGATCGGATCTAATTTTCGAAGCGCTTTGACCGTTCGAAAATAAAATCCGATTCAAAAATAGGTTACAACGTAACTTTTTTTCGCCTAAGTTTTGATAGCGGGAGAGCGTACTGAAGAGACGGTGGCTATTTCAAGTTGTGTCCGGGGCTACCATATCTATCAAGAACTATGGAAACCCAGAGTTGGTGAGAAGCTTGCCTGTGTTCTGGAATCTACCAATATTATAGACCGTTATGCTGTGGCTGTTGTCAAGAGCCAAGACCATGTGAACTCAATCAAACCGAAAAAAAAGAACAAGAAAAAAGTGACGAATTCATCACAGTTGGACATCCACATCGCAAAACATCGTGTGTGTGCTCGCTGTTTATTCGACGAGGTGGTACTATTACTTGCGAAGTATCTGGACGTAGAAGACACTCAGCCGATTTACTCCAGGGTGGACTAGAGATTCCATGCTTGCTAACATTCAAGGGCAGCAAGAAAGAAGTTGAAAAGCTGACGAGTAGACTCCAATAGGGTCTAGCATGCAGATTTTTGTAACTAAACATGTATTCATTCATTCAGTTACAAACTGTTCAAATATGAGTCTCGAGATACATAGCTGCTATAATAATGATCATTAACATAAACTAGAGTGACTAGTCGTCTTCACTGTCTGACATGGAGGTGTCGTCTTCTGAATCTCCTGAACTGTATTCTTCTGAACTGTCATCACTAGGACTTTCGTCTTCCTCCATGTCCATAGTACTTTTGCCTACCTCCTTGTCTCTTTTACTCTTGTCTATCTCCTTGTCTCTTTTGCTCTTGTCTACCTCAACCATGTAAGGCTTGTTGTTGTCAATAAATTGTGGTATGCCACTGGCTAGAAATCCATTGATGATAATTTCTGGAGATTCCAAGAAATGCTCATACAGACAAACCAGCCATTGAGCGCCAACGCATTTCATCCGAGGTCCAGACATGTCAACCACATTGAATGTACCATCAGTGGCTTGCTGACTACTGATCTGTGCAGCATACCACTTCTGAAATTCAGATCTAAGCAAAACCTTTGCACTCTTGTTCACAGATATATCAAGTGGTTTCAGACGGTCTGTGCAAGTTGCTGGTATGAGAACCGAGTGGATGTTGTGCTTTTCCAAAGCAGCTGTGACGTTAGCAGTCAATTGACCTTTGAAATGATCAAACAAAGCCAATGCAGCTTGATCGTCATTGGTATCCATATCTTCACGAACCCTCTTGACAAAAATTAAAAAGATTTCTATCGAAATCAGAAGGATGTAGGGTTGTGAAATCTACCACTGGTCAACAATGTAAACTAACAAGGAACAAGCATGGAATGGTAACACGATTGACTTGCTAACAGACCATAGATCCCTACATCAGTGGCTGCTGTGGTTGGCTATAGCTAGTTCGGCTAGTTGCTGTTGACTGACACCTGATGTGCATTCAGCTTGTGACAGCTTATGTACAGCCACTGATGTAGGGATCTATGGTCTGTTAGCAAGTCAATCGTGTTACCATTCCATGCTTGTTCCTTGTTAGTTTACATTGTTGACCAGTGGTAGATTTCACAACCCTACATCCTTCTGATTTCGATAGAAATCTTTTTAATTTTCTTGTTTGTGTCCTTTTTCTTTTTCAGTGAAGTGCAGTTCTCTATCATGCAATTACTGTGCCATCTTTGTTTCCACCATTGGTTTGGTTTTCCTGTTGTTGATGGCTTTTCTTTATTATTAACAATTTTAAACTTGTAGCTAAATAATTGTTATGCTGTAGATATCAGCTCGTCTACGCATGCATGAATACAGTGCATACGAGCCCCGCCCACACTTGTTTACGGCGGTTATAATTATCTGGCAAGGCAGAATGGTGATTCTGCGCTTGCTAGCTTACCGTTCTTCGAAGACTTCAGACAAATATGTGTTCTCCGTGACGTGGCAATACTCAAGCTTGTGCTTGGTCACGTGCGCTAACCACAGCTTGGTCACATGCGTATTGCGCAATCACTATAATTATTAATGGCGTCTAACACTTAGCTGACAATGGAACACGATCGAGAAATCGCGGAATTTATATCGCCGTTTCGCTAAAAACTAAGTTCAAAAGGCACATTCCAGGAGAATTTCACGACTGTTCGTGGGTGTTTTGGTCTCGGCACTACTCACGTAAAGGTGCTAGGCGAGTGGAAGAAAGAAAGAAGAAAGAAAGAAGAAAGAAGAAAACGAAACTCGATTTTCACCGTTTCCAGGTTCGTCACTTTAGTAACAATCTCGAGCAATCTCCTTGCTACTGTAAGATGGGGCAACGCCAGATAGCAGATTTAAGTGTCTTTGGACATATAAAATTCATCACCAGGCGAAATATCAGCGTTTGAACGCTAATACATTGTATGTAGCCGCCATCTTGTTTTCTCGTTCAACCCTACATAGGGAGGCACTATCGTGCCTCCCTAATAAGGAACAATGATGTCTTCAATATATGTCAGCATCGTACTTTAGTTTGACCAGTGGTTATGAGAGTGAGTAATACTCCAGTCAGCAGGGAAGGAGTAAGATGGGTGACACCTGTTAGTTTTTACAGTATAAATAAGTTGTACAGGAACAAATTCGCCGCACAATGTGCGACAAAAAAAATAGCCGTGATTTGCCTTTTATCCTCCATCCCTATCATTTCCACACGCTTTGAGCCCTTTCTTGCCATGGTCCAACTCGAAGATGGGACTAAATGCAAACCAGTCTGGTCCCAATTAAAAATTAAAGATGGAGGAATTTCCTCCATCTTTACAATAATTATCAATCACATCCTGCAAAAAATTGTATTTTCACTTCTCTGAAAATGTGTGGTGGAATGCCACATTTAGTGGTCGCTCTACGCCTTGTGAACTTCATTCTTTTCAATAAAGACTTGGCCCATGACCTAGTTAGGACAAAATAGCCACCATACTCTACCAGCCGTGTCTTATCTAAGCTCTAGATGATTCCCTTTGCACCTGCCACAACAATTGCTGTATTGATAGCTCCTCCGCCCTCGCGAACTTGCAGCACATACTTCTGTACAGACCCTTCTAACCTCTCTCCTAACAGTACATGTCTCCCTCTTTTCTTTGCAGGCAATTTTATTATCTCCTCGTCACTCACATCTTTTTTCACGATTCTGCTCTCTCTCCATTATGTACGCTTTCTTCATGCCACTAATGGTACTATCGTTAATTCGCGCACCAAATTTTCTTGAAAAAAAAACCGTCTGGTAGAAGCAACTCCATGCTGCACAGCATACCGTCCTATTTCTGCTCTTTGTTCTGGAGAATAGACGATGTATTTTCCTCGGCGCTTCCTTTTGCTGAGCTCTGCAGCTGCATCACCCTGGTCACAGCCCGGTTTGCTGCCGCTATAGCTCTAGGTGGAATAGAGAGCGACAGGCTACCTTGCGGGTTTGGCAAAACGCTTTCCTGAGGAGTAGGCAGACACTTGAAGTAGTTTTCAATCGACATCTCGCACTATGATCTCCAGGCTTGATCCATGTGGTGACAGGGTGTTGCTAGGGAAATTTACGGTAGCGTTTATTTTTGGTATGATTCAAATTATCGTGGATTTAATTTTCGAACTGCAGTCGGGGATCGAAAATAAAATCCAGCCGAAAATAACTGGCTATACGGTATCTTGTTTCTTTACTTTTGCAAGCATTATCTCTACTCTTTTAGTAAAACCTTTTACTTTCATTATCAGGTTAACACTATGATAAGCTTTATTATGACAGGTCTAGACCTTTATATAATAATTCTTCTGTGAACAGCAGTTACTAGCAAAGATTATTCTAGTATGGATGATGCAGCCAATAGGCTTGTAAACGGAGACATGTAAAATGCACGTGTAACAGTGCCGTGAACTTTGTGTTTAGAACAATTGATTATGTGTGTCTTGTTCGTTGCTGTGTTTTGCATGGCCACCTTTGTGTCTCCAGTTGTAAATCATTGTTCGTCTGTTGGTATAAATGTATGTGTGTAACTGATTGAAGAGGTTGAGTTTCTAAACTGGAAAGGCTGGCTTGGCAAGATTACACACGTATAAATGTTACGGACCGATTTAGCCCATTTTAAAGCCGGCCGGCCTGTTTCTAAGCCGGCTAGCCCGTTTTAAAGCTGGCCAGCAATTTATCTGAGTGATATACGCAGTAGTGTATCTGCGCGATATAGGTGATCAAGATATGTCCTGCCACATTTTGTTGATGCAGCTGTGTGAGTACTGTTAGATCGTTACACGCAGCTTAGACTAGTACTAGAGTTCTCACTGCTAGTGACGATCTGTGATCATGTGGAAGATTCGTTCAACTCATTCCAGAAACAGACACACTTTTTATTTTGAGCACATTTCAGGCTTCATATTTGCAGAGAATACTAGCACCTGAAACGACATCTATCAAAGAAAAATAGCGTGTCATTTGCTAGTTCATGTGTATGAGCGAGTGCTACCATTCTCGCATGAAAACACCACACCCACATTCCATTTGCTTCATTTACTTCCGCTTGCAAAATGGAGCAGTGTAAACAGCAAAAACAATGGAGTTGAATCCGAATATATTTCCCCGTTTTTGGACTGATTGTCTACGTGTAAATGCCGCCTAAGATGTACCGTTGATGATGCATGTAGTCTAGGCATACATGTACTTTGTTTTAGTTCACACGTAATCTGCTATAATTTTATATTCCCTTTCTCTTTAGAGCTTTATGTTGATTTATGACGTGACTGATATTGATTCATTCCACAAAATTAAATTTCATATTATTGAGATAAAAAGGGTAAAATTTGCATATCTAAAGCAGACAATAATTATTTATTGTACATAATAATTATTGTGAGCAGATTTGACAAAAGGGGCCACTTTTCTCCTGCAATTTTAAAATGCATTCAACTTGCTTCCATTCAGCCAAATTTAGTTACATCCTCTTAAATTTGATATACAGCAAGCAGAATGATCAGATATTTCATTCAGTTTTAACTGAATACCATTTTAAACAGTCATGCGTTCAATAATTACAGGAGTCAAGTGACCCCTTTTCTCAAATCCACTCAATAATTATTAATTTTTAATTAAAGTTATAAGCTTTTAACAGTTTACAATTCGCCATTTGTAGTAGTTGCATGCCTTCTCGCCGCTTTACGACTCTATATGCTCTTGCTCAAGCGTATTGCTATAATTGAGTTTCTCTTTCTTCTTTCTCTGGCGCCATTATGCATGTAATTTCCAGAACAGAACTCCCAGTAATGAAATTCTACTTGACTGTGCCTTGTGAAGTTAGTTTTTAGATTCTTCATTATCATCCCTATATAAATCCTTTTGATATTGTTAGAAATCATTAATTTTCTTTTGATTGGACTGGAATGATGTAAATACGCTTTTACTGCGTAACTTAACTGCTTCATTTGTTATTGATACACATAACTTTCTGAAGCATGCTGATGAACAGCCAGTCATGATAGTGGGTAACAAAAGCGATCTTGATAGAGAACGACAAGTAAAAACTGAGCAAGGTCAAGAGGTGAGTACACATACTGTGGAACTCCTGTTAGCAGACACCCCTCATCCCTCTATAATGGACACTTAGTTACTGAATCCCAAATGTAGCCGACATAATGTATTATAAAATCCTTACTAGAGGACACCCTCTCTATAATGGAAATTTTTTGGTCCCAATGGTGCCTGCCTTAGAGAGATTCCACTCTAGTTCATACATTACATCAATGTTCTATGATTACCAACAGAATATATTTTATGTTGTTATTTAGTACGCTGATACGATTGATGCCATGTTCATTGAGACAAGTGCCAAGAACGATGATAATGTTGATTTGGTAAGTTACTAGACAATTTGCAATTTCATAACACTCATTAGCGCAATGCAAAATGGAATTCTCCATCATAATTAGGCAATGAATTTCATTTTAGGTCCACATGTAAGCTGGGATTGATAGCTGATTAAGTAATAGTTATTGTATGATTCGACGTAGCCCAAGGAGGGATAAGATGTTACTGTCCAATCAGTCGACTTGAGAGAGCAGCCATGCTTTGTACTGGAGGACGCAAATAGCGTGTGAATGCTGATGATTTCCACCTCCCCATCTGCTGTATTGTGGAATCTGGAACTCCCGCTAGAGCAGCCGAAGTGGCTGCACCAATCTAAAACTGTGTCCATTAAACAACGAGGTGTCTAACCCTGCCGAAGCGAGAGCACAGCGATTTTCAGTGATTAAAACTTGTCGTGACAACAGAGCACTAGAACTAAGTAGAGATAGCAGGCCGGGAGTTGAAGGTCAGACTGCCAGATAAGCTAGAAGTGCTGATAATGGGCATAAAACATCTCCCATACGTCCTAGATGAATAGTGACTCCTACCCCAAATATGTCCGTTTTACTCTGTCTGAGCGTGAGGTGAACAATCGACGGATTCATATACATCATTTCAAATCATTTTATGAAGAAATAGATAGTGAAGGATTTTAAGGTGATTAACTCTTTAGTTCCTGAATTATTTTGTCGAAAATTTGACTTGCTCTAAATTGGTACATGTAGTTTGTCTTGCAATTTTCTATAACATGCAGTACACTAGCTGTTCCAAGCTAGCACCGTTTTCTACTGATATAATTATGTGTCAAAATTTATGACCATGTGCTAAACTTCAAGTTGGCCACTCCCACTTTGGAACTGGTTAAGTGCTTAAATTCGAAGTGGCAGAGCCCCGGGTCTCGCTGTTTTAGGGCTTCAGGATGCCTGGAAATACATACTTTGGCATAGATTATGGTCTATTCTGCTCACACCAGGTTTTGTATCAGTTACCAGGACTAAAGGAAGACCAAAATTATAATATAGCTGGAAAATGATGAGGTTGCAGCACTTAAGTGGCTTCAGTTTTGAAGTGGGAGTGGCCAACTCAGAGTTTAGTACTTAATTGGTCGTACACTTTGACATGCCAGGAGAAAACATGCTGGTTTGGAACAGCTAGCGTACTGCAGGGCATACTGTCAGTTTAGAGCAAGTCAAATTTTTGTCAAAATGATTCAGTAAGTAAAGGGTTAAGACACAAAAAACGAAAAATTATTGAGTGTGTAAAATTGTGCTGTCATCACTAAACTCGCTATTAGTTCATCATGTAATGGTGTTTAATTTAAACAGGAGCCCATCGAGACGACATGCACAAGGGAGCATGCAACTCTATATACGCCGAAATCCATGCTCGTGGGTAGCGCTCGTCTTCGCTTGGGGAACTCTTGGAGTGCCTTGTCTAGTACGCCGTCACAGGAAAGTTTCATTTTACAGTACATATACAGTGTGTTTGATCACGATGTGTATGTGATAGAGCCAAGGGGTAGTTGCTCGTATTAGACGTTTTCGACGTAGAACTGATAACTCAAAGAAATGGAGCTAAATTGGTAACTGATTTTACATTACAAAAAGAAGGGTATTTATAGTAAAGAGAAGTTTCTAGAAGAAGAATAATCTAGAATTGTCAAGTAAGGTCTATACATAGAGAGAAAGGAAAGGAATTATCTAGAAGGTTCTATAGTAATCAGTTGAGTTTAAATTTTAAATAGGGAAAATCGCTGGGGCGGGCTCCTTCTACCACAGTGTACGCCCAGTTTCTCAGGGGTTAATTGCACGCAAGTTTATTCCTTAAAAGCAATCGCTACCGTATAGCGGGTAATTTTGGTGAGAGGAAACTTTGGCGAATTTCGCGAATCGTCAAGAATTCGCCAAAATACATTCTCCAAAATCTGCTTTTTCTAATTCAGTAATACGTGAGCCAGGCTCTTGATGCCAAAATTAAATTTGCCAAAATGCAAAATCTTGGTCATTCACCAAAATTTTGACCCTCCAAATTACCCACTGTACAGTATATTTAAGCTTGAGGACCATGTTTGGAGTACAGAGTTGCATGCTCTTTCGCCGGCTCGATATGCTCCTGTTTAAACCTTGAATGTTTTTTTCCTTTTTCTACATGTATCTCAAAGGCATTCATGAGCCTTGCTCGCCGAACCTTAGAGAAGAAATCAGTGAGTAACATTTAGTATGCCTCGTATGATGTATTGTAGTTATTTATTTATATTCATGACTTTAGCAAGTATCTTTATTTTCTAGCCTATTTATACAGACAGACTAGCAGAGTTGTCTATCGATAGACTTCAACCATATCAAGCTTCAGCGTTGGCCATAGCGGAAAGACGAGCCCGCCCAGTGGCGACCAAGAACAATCGGTCAGGGACATTTTTCTTTAGAGTTCGAAGCTAAAATTGCTCCAGCAAGCTCATCTGCCATCTGCGCAAAAACTTTTGCATGCATTTCGCCGATCGATGGTTGTACGCGATATTATAGCAACACACTCGTGATGCCAGGCAGCGACACAGCTGTAATACCGCGTACTGATGAACATTGTTCGACGGAATCCATGCACCCGTTTTTGCACAGATGGCAGATGAGCTTGCTGGAACAGTTTTAGCTTCGAAATCTTCACACAACTAAAGAAAAATGTCCCCAACCGATTGTTCTTGGTCGCCACCGAGCGGGCTCGTCTTTCCGCTATGGCTAACACTGCGTGGCTGAAACTTGATATGGCCAAAGTCTATTGATAGACAAGCAAACTGCACTCTGCTAGTCTGTCTGTATACATACCGATGGCTAGAAAATAAAGATACTTGCTAAAGTCATGAATATCATTAATTCTGGTATCCCGCCACCTTAAGGTGGCGGTATACCGTTACGCGCGTGCTGCGTTATAGGCGGTGTGTATGACGTCACAGTGCGTTACCGTAAATGAAATTTTGAAATAAAATGAATAATAAGGGATCACACTGCGCACTGCACTGCTGGATTTAGAACTTAGAAGTGTTCTGTCTTCTTGTTCAAAGATTCTCTGTCGAGCCACGCTGAAGGTTCTCTTATCCCTCAGTTGTGGATTCGAGGAGTCGCTAGTTCAGGAAGGATTGCAGTGAAAAAGAATTGACGAAGGCGTGGCATTGCTTTTGGGGTAATGGATGCTGTCACCATTCGCCAAAAATAGCACTACAAGTGCATTTGCTTTATGCAATAAAGACCGGCGCATCTTCTACAGTATCAAACGGAGGGCCAGACAAAGAGATTTTTTGAATATCGACTCGTATTGCAGTTTATGCTCGAGAACACGCAGTTGTCGGTGCAGCTCAGGGGCTTGTTTTACGGTATTTTGCGATTTTAGAAAAAATCAAAGAATCTATCAGGAAAAACTCTTCGTCTGGCCCTCGGGAAAACTGTTAAAGCATCGTGAATACTGTTTTACCTTGCTTGAAGACTCCCGTGGAGAGATATTTGGCGAATGGATCATCGATCTTGATGGGCTGTGTATCTGGCGATGGTACGAGGTGCATTCGAGATACTTGCAAAATAGCTTTGTTTACCTATCTTCTCGACATGTAGCTGGTTTTTGGCGCTTAGTTTTGTATTCTAGCTGGATAGCGAGCTGTTTTCAAAACCACTGCAGCCACGCCCAGACGGTATACCGCCATATCACCTAGGTCGCCAGGATTTCACAGTACAATATTTCCCATGTCGTACCAGAATGCTGGTACGATATGAAAAATATCTTACTGTTAAATCCTTTGTTAGAAAGGTGACAAAATTATGTGCCAAAATCAAACAATGAGGCATAGACAAAAGAATTGCAAGCCCTAGCTGTAGAATTCAGAAATGCTGTAGCTGTAGAAATCCCTAGCTGTAGTATTCTACTGCATGCATATCGCCATTTAACTCATCTTTCCAAGCTTGAAAACACACATTACCATGTTTCGTGCTTTCTGGTCTGTCTTGACAGGCATCTCTGTTCCAGTGTCTGAAAGTAGTGGTGGCGATTCGTAGGCACCGGGAAGCCGGCACTAATTCAGTTTGCGCTTTTTTGATGCAGGTTCATTTGATCGAGCCATCGAGGAGTCTCATCTCGTTGCCAACCGTCGAATCCTTGGCTACCTCTACGTAATAAATCAGCATTTTAACTGGGTGCTACTGGAAATAACCCTCAGCAGTACGGTTATGATTGGCTTCTCCAGAGAGAATTGGCCCAAGTGAGCATTCTTGCTGCGGTGAAGCAGTTTTGCTGCCGAGTCTCCTTTTGCTCCATCTTTAATCCCAACATCAAAATATTGTTCCCTACTATCGGCAGTGTTTACCACTCCTCTCTTATTCTTACACACTTCTAGGAGAGATGATGTATTCCCTGCCGTTTCGGTTTAAGATGTACCAGCGCCCAGTTAATGCATATTAACAAGCTTCCGGTCGAGTAGCCAAAAATAGTGCACGAGGGTGGAGCCCGAGTGAGCTATTTTGGCTACGAGACCGAAAGCGAGTGATCTCCAATGTAAATCTCCAATCATCAGATATTACATGAAGAGGAACCATACATTTATTGTTTTAATGTAGCCTCATTCCCAGGCTCTCAACAGAGAGCCTAGTATGCATTGCATGCGCATGCGTTAATTATGTCCAAATAAGCTAAGATTTTCACCGAATCTGTTGAATTCGCCGAATCATGCCATTCAATTGATTCGGTAAAATCATGCCATATTTGGACATAATTAACGCATGCGCATGCAATGAGTACCAGGCTCTCTATCAGGGACGTGGCTATGTGTTATGCGCAAACTGTGGATCGGGACAATCCATTGATTGCGCTGCTCGAAGCATGGATCCAAGCTTTGCGCCTGCAATTCAAGGATTGTACGACTCGTGTGCAATCCACGGATTGCGCAACTTGATGCTCACAGGTTCACAGGTTCAGTTTCTGGTGATGGAACCATGCTGTTAGCCTTGCTGCAAGGCTGTGCAAGCTGGTCATGTTAGGGAGGAAATGACTCAAAAGGAAACGAGAATAAGACAATGAAAGAATGGAAAATGGGAGGAGCAGGGCCAAATTAGAAGACGTCAGATGAAGATAACAGAACTCAATGTGGTCTTCACTATTCCTTTATACTCAAACACAACATACCACAACTTAAATCGGCCATCCCTTCTTATCATAATGCCTATTATTAATGACAAACAGCTGACTACCCAAATAGCACAGCAGTGTTTTTATCAGGCTTGCAGTAGGTATAGTGCGGCATGACATGCTTTTTGTAGTCTGCTTATCTTAGTCACTGCTTGAACAAGGATGCAAAGAGCTTTCGAACAAACCTTATTTCGTCAAAATTGGTGCTGTTTGAACCAAGCTACCTTGATCAAAAGTTAAGGTAGCTTGGTTAACTTTTGATCAAGCTACCTTAACTTTTACCTTAAAATTTTTTCTACCGTATTATTCTATTGCATCCAATTAGAGAGCGTGGTCCATTGCGTGCCTTCAATTCCGTTCTATTCCGTCCTAAAAGTCAGCGCAAAAATTCATCGTGCAATAGATTCAAACTAATAACACGATAGTTTGATATGTTCTTACTTAGTACACCAAGATTCATTAATAGTTCAGCTTTTTGTATGAAGATACAGCTTGCGGAAAATGCACTATTTCATGAATTTTGAAAAAATCGGGAAGAGTATATTTCGGGTATAAAAATCGGATATATTTTTCAAGTATATTTTGAAAAATGTATTTGGAGATGGTGATGTACATGATAATATTGGTGCCTCGGATTTCCTTAAGGTTCAGACAGTCCTCAAAATATGTTTCACAGCCAATTGCAATCTTGAAAGCGCTAAAGAGCTGCAAACTCCGGAAGTTGTACAATGTCAACTTCAATTACACTCTGTGAACGTGTAGACAAACCTCAGCTGCAAAAATCACCACAGAAGAGAGTCTAACCATAAACACTATGGATGGATAGCTTGATGTGTCCTTGCTTTGTATACCAAGACTCGTTAAGATTGCAGTTTCTCGTACGAAGTTACAGCTTGCAGAAAAAAACGGACCGTCCGGATCTCAAATACACATATACTACGGGGACCGATGAAAATTGAAAAATTTCGGACCCTTCTGACATCGCTACTAATGAGCTCGTGTGTGATAGCAGTAGAGCCTGCAGTGAGTGAGGAGACCAAGGAACCCTACTCATCACATCTTCCGGTACATTGTTCCCATGACGCCTAGGCAAGGAACACACTCAGCAAGAGATAGTTGGAGAAAATGCACCATATCTAAACATAACCAAACTATTGATTCTATTCACCATCAACAAACCCATTAGCGCTGTTAAATATTAACATTATAGCACAAAAAATCTGTCTGATGTTCACATAATACAGACTTAATTACATGTATCTACTAAAATCTGGACTCACCATATAACCTGGTGCAAATAATAATTAAAGAAATTTAAAAAGATTTCTATCGAAATCAAAAGGATGTAGGGTTTTGAAATCTACCACTGGTCCACAATGTAAACTAACAAGGAACAAGCATGGAATAGTAACACGAATGACTTGCTAACAGACCATAGATCCCTACATCAGTGGCTGCTGTGGTTGGCTATAGCTAGTTCACCTAGTTGCTGTTGACTGACACCTGACGTGCATTCAGCTTGTGACAGCCGCTGATGTAGGGATGTATGGTCTGTTAGCAAGTGACGATGTGTTACTATTCCATGCTTGTTCCTTGATAGTTTACATTGTGGACCAGTGGTAGATTTCACAACCCTACATCCTTTTGATTTCAATAGAAATCCTTTTTAATTTTCTTGTTTGTATCATGCACTTACTGAGCTGTCTTTGTTTCCACCATTGGTTTAGTTTTCCTGTTGCTGATGGCTTTTTATTATTAACAATAATGTCTTAAACTTGTAGCCAGTGCTTGTAGCTAATATCAGCTCGCCTACGCATGCATGCATGCAGTGGATACGAGCCCCGCCCACACTTGCTTGTAGACCTGTACGGCGGTTGTAATTATCTGGCAAGCACAGAATGGTGATCCTATACGAGCTTACCGTTCTTTGAAGGCTCCAGACAAATAATGTGTTGTCTATGATCCATACGGCGTGACGATACTCAAGCTAGTGCTTGGTCACGTGCGCTAACCACTGCTTGGTCACGTGCGTATTGCGTAATCACAATAATGGCGTCTAACACTTAGCTGGCAATGGATCACGATCGAGAAATCGCTGAATTTATATCGTCGTTTCACTAAAAACAAAGTTCAAAAGGCACCTGCCAGAAGAATTTTACGACTGTTCGTGGGTGTTTTGGTCTCGGCATTGCTCGCATAAAGGCGCTAGGCGCGCTGAAGAAAGAAAGAAGAAAGAAGAAAACGGAGATGACGTAACTCGATTTTCACCGTTTCCAGGTTCGTCACTTTAGTAACAATTTCGAGCGATCTCCTTGCTACTGTAAGATGGGGCAACGACAGAGAGCAGATTTAGGTGTCTTTTGGCGTATACAATTCATCACCTGGCGTAATATCAGTGTTTGATCGCTAATACATTGTATGTAGCCGCCATCTTGTTTTCCCGTTCAACCCTACACAGGGAGGCACTACCGTGCCTCCCTAATAATGTGTTATACACAACTATACACTAACGAGATGTCAATGCTCAGGCTCGCCCCTGCCATTCCATGAATGTACTATTATCACAGGAAAATACTCCATTTGCTTTAGCAAAACCACTTCCAAAAATGAAACCCCAAACAGTTGGTAAGTTACTACAAAATGAGTGTCATGAATTTATTTATATACTCTTTAAAGAAGAAGAAAAGCAGCTTCCTCTTCATATATTAGTAAGCATTCGTAACATTTTCCTAGTGATTGCTAAGTGTTGCTGCTAATAATTATACAGAACAAGCAATTACATACAGTTTGCGATGACAGTTATGTATCACAGGGACAAGTCCGATCTTTCATTGAAAAAGGAGCTGATCCTAACTGGAAAAACCAATCGGTGAGTATAGTATGTCAGAGTTTTTGTATGTCGTGTATGGCTTGTTTATTTGTACTTCATGATGGCATTTATTGTCATACAATATTATTAGTTCGGCATTGTTTAATTAATTTTTACGTCAATATTATTTATTATTGTACACCAATTGATGCTTAATGTATCATTATTTCAGGATGGACGCACTGCTCTACTGGTAGTTACTTCCAAAGGTATCTTGCTTATAGTCAAATACTTGAGTGAAAACACAGCAGCTGATGTGAATGCAGTGGATCATGTGAGAGACTTACATGTGCAATGATTGTATATTCAGACTATAATTTATTTCAATTTAAAGTACATGTGTAGGCGAGATCAAAGCAACTGCACTGTCTGTGCATATTTCGTGAGCCCGCCCACCGTACAATAAGTTCATATTGAACATACAATGACAATCAGTGCTCACGATATACTCTCCATTGTAGCCTCGACAGTTGGCGCTACGGTGTGTGCATATACTTTAAACCACTTAAGGCTAGCTGATATAACAATTATTTTTAGCTACATGTACTACAAGTTTAAAATATTATTGTTAATAATAAAAAGCCATCAGCAACAGAAAAACTAAACCAATGGTGGAAACAAAGACAGCTCAATATGTGCATGATATTGAACTGCACTTCACCGAAAAGAAAAAAGGACACGGACAAGAAAATTAAAAAGATTTCTATCGAAATCAAATGGATGTAGGGTTGTCGAATCTACCACTGGTCCACAATGTAAACTAACAAGGAACAAGCATGGAATGCTAACAGACCATAGATCCCTACATCAGTGGCTATCACAAGCTGGATGCACATTAGGTGGTAGTCAACAGCAATTCGCTGAACTAGCTATAGCCAACCACAGCAGCCACTGATGTAGGGATCTATGGTCTGTTAGCAAGTCACGATTCGTGTTACCATTCCATGCTTGTTCCTTGTTAGTTTACATTGTGGACCAGTGGTAGATTTGACAACCCTACATCCTTTTGATTTTGATAGAAATCTTTTTAATTTTCTTTTGTGATATGTATGTTACGGACCATTTTGCAACCCGGACCGTTTTAAAACGGGCCGCCGGCTTTGAAATGGGTTGGCCCGATTTAAAACGACATTAGCACGTCAGCCCGTTTTAGAACCGCGGCATGATACATAAGCAAATTGTGCGTATATCCCTGATGTATTACGTATTCCCTGTGAGTGGTATATCCATGCAGGGAGTTTTGTATTCCAGTTTGAATGCTGTACATTATTAAAGTACTTATTTTTTTACAGAAGGACTAGTGACATTCTAGTTCCAAAGGCTCTCTGGCACATCTATGCTCTGAATGCTTACTATTAACAGACCTACGTGTACATCTTTTCACAGCCAATAATTGATATTGATATCGTATGATGCATGCTAGGTACAGTGAGTTTAAAGACTACAGTGCTTGTGAATTTTATCGAAAAAATGTTGAGATCCGTCCTCATTAGTGCTAGAGTCATCACCTGCAGTGGAAGAAAAATGTTTGGTACAAAAGATTAGTACACGAATAATCCTTTCCAGCACGAATGACTCAGCTTGTTCTCCCAGCTAGTTTGGTGCCAGGAAGAAAGCGCTTGGTCAAGAACGAGTTGAACGAATCTTTCACATGATCACAGATCGTCACAAGCAGTGAGAACTTTATACTAGTCTAAGCTGCGTGTAACGATCTAACAGTACTCACACAGCTGCATCGACAACATGTGGCTATATCGCGCAGATACATGTACACTATAGCTACTGCATATATTGCGCAAATAAATTGCTGGCCGGCTAGGCTAGCCGGCTTTGAAATGGGCCGGCCGGCTTTAAAACAGGCCAACGGTTGTAAATCGGTCTGTAACATGTATATCTGCTTTACATACATGTAGAGTGGAAAAACTTGTTTGATGCTAGCTGCTATTAATGGTCACATAAGCACAGTGAAGTATCTGGTTGAAAGTATAGCTATTGACATCAATGCCAAAGATATTGTAAGTGTGCATACATGTACATTGAGTATAGCTTACTATAAATAATATTATTACGAGTTCAATTATTGTGAGCCAATAATCAATAATTAGACCACTTATTAATAATTCATTGAGTCAAAAGGTTTCAAATCTTGTATTAACGGCAGGAGTTTGTGTCAGTTAGATCCCTAATAAATAAATAAACCTATAAAAAGATCGTGTCTTTCACTGTGGAAGATCCAGGATGTGTCGAAGAGCTAACTAAGACCAAGTTCTTCGCATTACAGGCTGGAGTGAAGAAACCATGCCACTACGTTCTTTGCGAACAGCAAACGAGCTCCTAGCATGCAAAAAATGGTGGTTGTTGGGTCTGTGTGAGCGTTTTCTAAGTCAGTTATATCACTCAGACTCTGAATCTAACTGACAAGAACGTCACTTGGCCCAATCACGAGCCCTTGGAAGGTCTTACAGCCCTCGGGCTGTAAAACCATCCTTGGCTCGTGATTGTCCCACAGGGCGTTCATGTCAGTTAGATCCCACGTTTGGGTGATCTAACTATTATTATTACTTTATGTATAGTCACAATAAATAGTAAGTACAATGAGTACAAGAATCTTTAGGTTGCTTGTATTATGGTGACCTGAACGACAACATGGCATATAGCCAGGACAAAATGAGCCTAACAGTAATCAGGAAGATGTCCGTAATGTGTAGATTGTAAAGTTGGGAAACATTGATTTGCACTTTCAAAATCATGCTTATACCTCTGGATAAAAATCTCCAAACACATTATGTGTTTGGAGCATTACATCTGTATACATTTTATTGAGCTGGGGTTACTCTTCTAACTGTTGCGGTGTGATGCTGCCATTATCATTATTAGGCTGAAATCTGTCAACCTACGTACTGTGCATCCCTAATAGGTTGACGAAAATGGCCAAAAATAATGACGTATAAATTCAAATATCTCGGTGCTATAATTTTTTTTTGCCTCGGTGGGCGGAGCCACGGGGCATACAGCTACAGTAGTCGGTTTGTGTATCTGTCTGTGTATGTATCTGTCTGTCTGTCGGCAGGATTTCTCGTCGCTCGCTGAAAACTAAGGGCTGAAACATGCAACACAAGCTAAAGTTGATATTTGCTTGAAAATGAATTGTAAGAATTTTGGTTATAAGGCTCTGTTCCTGAGATATGGCGTGAATTGCTCACGGCTGGTTCGGTTTCGTAGCGCACACTGAAATTTAAGCTATGAAACTAGCAATGCAAGTAGAACAAGGTATTATCTCGCTTTAGAACATTAGAAAACTTTATACGAAGCTTAGTTTGTGAGTTGTGGCGCAATTTGCTCACTCGCGATCGATCATGGCTGTTGCTGGCGATCTGGAGTTCTTCAAAGGCAAGCTATCCACAGTTGACTGCCAAGAAGCTGATAGGTTAGCATTTCACTACAGCTATTGTGTAAGCAAGCTATGGACACTATCTCGCTTGTGTGCTGTACCCTGCACTTGAACTGAACATTATAGACACGCACAGTTGAATTAGTGGTCAGCACTGATTGGCTTCTGATTGCATAACTATGATACTGCATTGTGATCGCTGTACAGAAAGGTATAATAGCTGCAGTAAGAGTTTGTTGCTGTGTATGTGAAATGGTTGCATTCCACCGAGGCATCTGCACCTTTGGTGCTTCATTAGCAACGGCTCTCTGGCTTGGATGCTCTGTCTAACTATTATTTAGAACTAATTGTTCTAGTATCAGGAGTATTAGCAAAACTTTCTGTTTAAGTTTAACACAAACATCATAATTATTATAATCAGCATAATTATGATTAATTTTATAGTTGTATTTTGTGCATAATTATAGATCTCCTGGACTGCCTGTCATTATGCTGTTGATAAAGATAACTTGGAAATTGTTAAGTTGCTAGTAGTTCATGGAGCCAACATACACCTTGGGGATGAGGTAAGGAATTATAGATTGAACACATTATATGCATTTTAATAATAGCTAAAAGCAAAGCCAAATTTAAAAATAAAATAAAATAGGAAATCAAAAAGGTATATGGATGGTATATTAGCAATGAGGAAATCTGCCACTGGCCCACAATGTAATGGTAACACGGAATGTTAGCACGATAAACTGACTAACAGACCATGCACATGCATCCCTACATCAATGGCTATTTTAGGCTGTTGACTGTTAGCCTACATGAAGTCTTACGTACAGCCTCTGATGTAAGGATACATCCTATTACTCAGTCAATTGTGTTACCAATCCGTGTTACCTTTACATTGTGGGCCAGTGACAGATTTCCTCATTGCTAATCTATCATCCCTTGATTTTGTTAGAAATCTTTTTTATTTTCTTGTTTATGTCCTTTTTCTAAATTTTCAGTGAGATTTCATATTTTGGTATAGTTCAAGTTGGCATGTGCTGATCCTTTTATTTGATCTGCTGTTGATGGTTTTTCTTTTTTGTGTGCTTTATTAAAATGACTACACCTATAAAATGACTACTTAGCTATGATCTGTATACAAGCCCCACCCTCTGTTGAGATTCAGTATCACTGTTAGCAAGAGTAAACGTACTCATGCTGTTAGCTGGCAAGCAGCAGCTGCAAAGTGACAATACTACACAAGTATATAGTCGCTGAGCTGCTTTTGAAGACTCCATACTCTAGTTCTGTACATACGAGCCCACCCACTTCTGCAGACAATTTTCAGGTCGATGATTAGAGCGATGATCTTACACTAGTTAGTTACTGACCATTTCTTCGAAGACCCCAGACTGCAATATGCGCTCACTACACAGCGATAGACCTACTCGAATGACTGGTTACTTGCGTATTATAAGATGGCGTCGAACACTTAGCTAACAACAGATTGTGATCAAGAAATCATGGAATTTATAACTCCGTTTCGCTAAAAACGAAGTTCAAAAGGCACTCACCAGGAGAATTTCATGACTTTTCGTGACTGTTTAGTTCTGGGCGGCATAGCCGAAGGTAACTACTGTAAAGAGCTAAAGTTGAAAACAGCCACTGCAATTAAGTCACTACCAGTGATTCAGTAGTCTCTATGCAGCCATGAAAAACTTTAAAACTAGAGTTCTAATGAACACATACCCGTGCGCTGAGCTAGGAGCTAAGCACGACTACTCCAGCATTACTGCAACATGCACGTTCAGTACAGCTACAGTGTTCCACACGAAGACTCTTGGAATCTCATTTTTGGATAATTTGCTCATGTTCTCTGAACTGCATGATCCTTTGCACATGCATGTACCATCATGAAGGTCTATCCTTTGAGAGTTGACTACATCATATGGCTTCACGTCACATGGCTGTCATGTGATAAAAGATGGCAGTAAACACACCCACACAGCAGACCATGTTAGGGAAAGGATCTCTACAATAAGTGGTAGTTAAGAACTATTAAAGCTGCAGTCAAACACTCGTCCCAGATGCACTCGTGTGAGCGGCGCGAGAAGTCACCGTTGGCTATACTTCGGGAACAGGGAGCATAAAACAGCGTTTTCGACATCGCTCAACGTTAGGGACAGGATCTCCAGAGTCTCTGTTAGTTAAGGTGGCGGTATACCCGTTTTTATGAATATTAATGAGCGACTTTCTTTTATCTGCAGCTCTTGACAGAGCAACGCTAGCAGCGTGAAACTCTCTCTGATGCATCAATGAGTGTGTCTCAATGTATAATGCAGCTTGAAACGTTGCACAATATTCTACACCAAGGAATAATGTAGGAACAATCGACATCGTACGGATACGCATTTTTCACGCCAAAAATCTCTCCTGACTAACCGTGCAGCAAAGGTTACCAGCTGAAATTCGACACTTATAAACCATTTCTAGGTGCTGACAAAGAGTTCTGTTGACCCACGCTGAACGTAGCTGTTCTATGCATCGACAAACATGGACGTCACTGCAAAATCAGCCATGATTTAGAATGTAAAGTGTTTTTCTTAAAATCAGAAAAGAAATGCAGAAAACTCTTCGTCAGCACCTAGAAATGGTTTATAAGAGTCGAATTTCAGCTGGTAACCTTTGCTGCATGGTTAGTCAGGAGAGATTTTTGGCGTGAAAAATGCGTATCCGTACGATGTCGATTGTTCCTACATTATTCCTTGATGTAGAATATTGTGCAACGTTTCAAGCTGCATTATACATTGAGCCACACTCATTGCATCAGAGTGAGTTTCACGCTGCTAGCGTTGCTCTGTCACGAGCTGCAGATAAAAGAAAGTCGCTCATTAATATTCATAAAAACGGGTATACCGCCACCTTAAGAGCCAATACTTGCTTACTGCAAAGGTAAGCATAGTGCATTAACGGCAGACTTGCTTGGCGTGTCTCCCTCTTCGCATTGCAACAAACGAAGCTCGGTCTCACAAAAACGCTGCTTTTTGACAGCCATGTTGCTGTTTTGTGACGTTTTAATGGGCTCCACCTTAAAAAAAGACGACACGACTAATAACAATAACCTTGTTACGCGACTGGCTCGTACAGTTGCTGGTTACTGTTTATCAAAAGTGTCGTCATTCCTTTTTAGGCGGAGCCCATTAAAACATCACAAAACAGCAACATGGCCGTCAAAAAGCAGCGTTTTTGTGAGACCGAGCTTCGTTTCTTGCAATGCGAAGAGGGAGACATGCCAAGCAAGTCTGCCATTAATGCACTATGCTTAACCTTTGCAGTAAGCAAGAATTGGCTCTTATCCTGTCCCTAACGTTGAGCGTTGTCGAAAACGCTGTTTTATGCTCCCTGTTCCCGAAGTATAGCCGACGGCGACTTCTCGCGCCGCTCACACGAGTGCATCTGGGACGAGTGTTTGACTGCAGTTTTAATAGTTTTTAACTACCACTCATTGTAGAGATCCTTTCCCTAACGTGGTCTGCTGTGTGGGTGTGTTTACTGCCATCTTTTATCACGTGACAGCCATGTGACGTGAAGCCATATGATGTAGTCAACTCTCAAAGGATAGACCTTCATGATGGTACATGCATATGTGCATAGGCTCATGCAGTTGAGAGAAAATGAGCAAATTATCCAAAAATGAGATTTCAAGCGTCTTCGCTTGAAACACTGTAGCCCATAGCCTCAGCTCCAGAAAAATAGATGATAGCATATATGCACTAACAGTTGCTTGGAACATCACAGAAGGCCTCAAGAAAGACTTATGCCGTAGCTATAGGCCTCAAGAAGTTTAATGGCTCTGACGTACGGTACATGTGAGACTGAGTAAGGACATCGACATGGATAGGAGGTTGGAAGGGACGCGCACAATATTCCGGAATAATTTTGGGAATAATGGGCTGATGTGGGAATAGAATAATTTTGAGAATTTTGGGTGGGAATTTTCAAGCCACGCCCTCACATGTGTGCTACTAGCTATACTTACTACTAGATCTACTGACAGTACGGCAGAGGCGGCAGAGGCAGCTGAAGCAAGCGAGTCTACAGTTACTGTGACTCTCTCATCATCACCTCCGTCATCAGACAGTGAGGCAGACGCAGAAACAACATCCTCGTCTGAGACGGGACCTCATACACAGTCGCCCGAGCCATCACTTCTGAGTCGCTTGCGTGCACCTCAGCTAGCAGAAATCAGAAGTAAGCGTTCTGTTCATCGTAATTACCCACCGAAAGGAAAGAGACCGTCCAAAGGTCGTGGACACTTGCAAAAAATAATTGCAAAAAGTCATTAAAATTAATAATTTTCAAAGAATAATATCGAGAATTTTGGGCAAGATGAATGGGAATAATGGGTGAAAATTATGAGAAGTTCCAGAAAGAATAATAGGCAGAACTTCAGGAATATTGTGCTCGTCCCTAGAGGTTGGGTGACACACCGACAATACTGTAAAGTGCTCTTACAAGGACACGTAGCTTTAGATACCCATGGATTGGCCACTCAAGCAAGGCTTGCCAGCACAGAAAACGTCTTAATAGGACTATAAATTCAGTGAAGAAGCTGCAGAGAGTGTTTTCTTGGAGATTTTCGAGCGGTAAGAGGCAGCAGGCGTGTTTTTTGACGACACACACACATACATAGACAGACACGAACGCATAACCCTCACGCATACTGCGCACGGGTAATGACAGTGAACGGTAAATAAATTTCCAGGGAGAGTGATCAATAACGTGATATAATTATGTGTAAAATGCATTCTATACCGTCATTGTGGTTTTGTTTCATAGGGAAAATCTCCATATAACTTAGCAAAGCAACAGAAACATGCAGATATTTTAGCATACATGGATCAAGTGATAGCTGGTGAGTTTAACGATTTAATATTTTTTGGTAATTGAATGAAGAGAGAATTACATGAAGAGAGAATTTCAGTCTGACATTAGACACTACCGTAGTCCTTGAATGCATACATAGTTTAACTACATTTATCACATTAGATGCTACTCAGCTGTATACTCAAGCAGTGCAGAGAGCAATGAGAGATGGTGTTACAAGAGTCTTCATTATCAAAGTTCTCATCATTGGTGCACCTGGATCGGGCAAAACCAGCTTACGATATCTTCTGCTTGGCTTGCCACCACCTGCCACTAGGACCAGTACTCCTTTGGCAACTCGTGCTTTCCGTGCTGTATCCATGCATCGTATCAAAGCTGATGGTAGTGCCAGTATGAGCACATGGAAAAAGCTCGATGATGACACGTACCTTCGCTTCATTGCAGAGGAAGTAAAAGTCCTAGAATTGAATCCGTCTCATGCTGCTAGATCTCGTGATCTGTCAATTAGTACATCACAGAAGCAGCACATCTCAGTAAAGAGCAGTACATCTCAGCCGCAGCCATCTCAGCAGCTACCACATTCACAAGTTTACAAAGAAGGCTGTACATCATTTGATCCACAGAAATCTAATTTAGATGAGAATGCCAGCAATTACATTCCCTCCCGTCCACCGATGAGCAGCATGGTGTATAATCTTGTCGAGAATATGGTTTCTTGTCCTCCAACAATTCCTGAGAATCTTGAGCAGAAAAAGACCTTTATCCACCTGATAGACTCTGGTGGACAACCGTCATTTATCAGCCTTGTACCAGCGTTTGTTAGGAAAAGCACAGTCAACATTGTCGTCTCGAAGTACAATCGTGACATCAATGACAAGCTAGAGTATGAGTATGTAAAGGATGACAAGCATCTTCGTCAGCCAACGAAACTAGACCAAACACAACTCGAAAGCATTGAAGAGCTGGTTCGCATTCTTTCGTCTACTAAGCATTCTGAAAAAGGCTTGTCAGAGTCTAAGTTTCTTCTGGTTGGTACTCATGCTGACAAGCATTGGTCTTTCTTTCAGCAATCACATGGTGGTAAGAATCGATGGTTGAAGAAGAGTCTCGGTGAGCTAAAGTCGATGTGCATTGAGATTAATGATGATGGAGATATTCTTCTGCCAATCAACACCTTAGTCACAAAAGGGCGTGATGAGTTGGCTTCCTCTTTAAGGCAGAAAATCATGGAAGCTTGCAGCAATGCCACGGTAGACATACCTACGAGATGGTATATTTTTGAATTAGAATTGAGTGCCAAAGCAGCGAAGGAGAAACGAAGTGTTCTTGGTATAGCCGAGTGTATAGCTATAGGTGAGAATTTAGAAATGAAAAGAGAAGAAGTATTGGCAGCATTGATGTTTTTAGATGAAGGTGCTATTTGCATGTATTTCAAAGTCATTCCTCACCTGGTCTTCACTGATCCACAATGTATTCTCAGCGAAGTCACTGAAATATTGAATCTTGGTATCGTTGACTTCAGTCAGATCTCTTCTCTTTATCCTTTCCTCTCTAAGTTCATGGCATCAGTACGAACATTGAGAAACCGAGGGCTGTTTAATGGAGAGCTTGTCGATGTTCTTTGTAGCGAGTATCGAGTGAACATAGCTGGAAAGTGTGTCTACACAGTAGACGACTTCCTCGCAATTCTGAAACACCTTCTAATAGTGGCGCCGGTTAGAATTGATGATGAAGAAGTTTTCTTTATTCCTTCTATCCTTCCAAGTAGCAAGAAAACTGTTCCTCTTCTCGATGGTGAGCTGCCTCCTCTTGTTCTTCTTTGTCACACGAAAGTGATGCCACTTGGGTTGTTTTCTGCTTTAGTCGTGGCCTTGCTTTACAATGCACTCTTCTCTCTTCTGGAGATTGCTGGTCGTGATGTTGTTAAATTGAATTGTACATCAGGAGGAGTAGTGATGCTGGTAGAGCATCATGCATGCCTGGTCGTCCACTTCAGTGGTGACCCATCTGTGGCTCCTCTCATTAGAGCTGCCACACACCGCGCTATTGCCGAGGTCTGCAAGCAGCGACACCTCGACACCAGCAAGATAGCGTTCTCTGATGGGTTCTGGTGTCCATTCAAGAAGTGCGAGAGCATACTTCATCCGTGTAAGGTTAATGTGTCGACCGGTTGGCTCACCTGCTCTGTAAGACCAGATCGTGGTTCTGGTCCCTACACCAATGAGAGAATGCTTGCATGGCTGGCACCAGTACCTGAAAACGGTAAGTCTATATTATACAGTATCATTATGGTATGGTTATTGTGTAATTTTGCAGCCTCACACTTAGTAGAATCATACTCCCCTGCAAAGGCTGTCATGAATCCATCTATTAGTGAGTTTAATAATAGTTTTTTTTCACATAATTATTTCTTCTGTGGAGTTTGACCATTATGCCTTGGTGGGCGGAGCCACAAGGCATACAGCAATTGTGCATGTCTGTCTGTATGTATGTCTGTCCGCTCTAGTTCTGAAAGACGGCGAAGAATCGGCTGGTGGTAAGTGCAATATCAACATAACACGTTAAAAGCTCGAACTTGATGGTCTTAAATTTTTTAATTAAAGCTTTGTATGTGAGTTATGGTGTGATTTGCTTACTTTGTTTACCGTTGCTGGCGATCTGGACTTCTCCGAAGTCAAAAGTCCATGGTTAACTGGCTAGCAGATTGTAAGTTTGATCTGGACTACAGGATAGCGTGGCGGGTCTGGATAAAATTCAGCAAAATCCAAAAAAGCTGCTACGAGCATGGCTTGTGCATGCCCAGCTAATTAGTAGCATACTATGTTATTTTCCAGCTTGTATCAATTGCTTGCATTGTGCTTTGTAAATCTGTTACAGTCATCATCTGCTGATAGAATAGCTGTAGTTGCTGTGTGCTGTCAAAGCATGTCAGTGTGCAGTATGCATGCAATTCCACCGAGGTATCTGCACCATTGGTGCATAATTATTATTTTTTGTTTTGTAAAATTAATTATTAATTATTTTGTTGCAGATTTGAAACAATTTTTCGATAATCTTTAGTACATGTCTAAGAAAGCATACGAAATTGCAAAAAGTTTGACTTTCACCACCTAAACTATAGGCCTAAATTTACACTGTTTCAAGCAGTTTTACCTAAATGTAGGCTAAAATCAAACACCCCAACTAAACTTAATTTAGGCAACTTTGCTAATAGCTAGACAACACCACCTCAATTTAAATTTGATAGACTTGGCAAATATAGGCCACCTAAATTTAGGTAGCCTTCTAATGAATTTTGATCTAAAATTGATTAGAGGCACCTAAATTTAGGTGGCGAAAGTCAAAATTATCCAATTACATGTGCTTTCTTTGCCACATGCTAAAGATTATCCATAACAAATCTGCAAAAAAATAGTTGGACGAAATTATTTTTTTGCGATAACTTCAGCTGTAAAAATTAATAGCTTTCTTATGTCAGAGTTACTCCAGTTGGTCAAAAGACTCAAATTACAGTGTATCTTATTTCCAGGTGACAGTCATGAAATTTCACTGTTCCAGTTCATAGAAAGTGTGGCTAATGTAATTCCTGATAAATGGAAAAGTTTTGGTGTGGTACTTGGGCTTTCCAGAGCAAAGCTTAATTCCATTGATAAGCAGCATCGTGGTGACCCACTAGATGCATTTACAGAAGTGTTCAGCATGTGGCAGCAACTAGCAACTGCTGATTATAATCCAGTGAAGTGGAGCACTCTCGTACGTGTTCTCAAGTCTCGTACAGTAGGAGAAGAGACTCTCGCTGAGTCTATCCAGAGTGAATTTATAGACAACAGTTCTTGATTCAGACATAACAATTTTGAATGACATGCTGTTTTCTTAATTTTAAAGTTAATATACTTTTTCATATACAAAGAATATTTATTATTTATTCCTATTATTATCTAGTGACAAGAATGGGTTTCTTGTCGCATTTACTAGTAATAGTACTCCATGAAATGGGCTGTTCTTTACAAATACTAGAACAGACTGATCCTTTTCTTCTCAACTTATTATAGTACCTCTTCATCTGCTTGTGAGCAAGATAATGGTTGATATGCACAGCAATGAATCCACGGCTACATCGCCCGCTATTGTGACCAGAAAAAATACGTACATCATCAACACGAACAATGTTATAAGGAGCCAGCCATGCTCCTACTGAGACATCCTCGCATGTGTAGGTCAGTAAATTAATAAGGTGCATTCTCTGCTATTAAGTTCACTAAGTCTTTCGATAGTACATACATCCCTCCATAGTTGTACGGAAAGTATGTGTCACAGAAGTGCCATTTGGTCTCCTGCCATTGCCCTTTGTTAATGAGAGTGTTGTAACAAGAGGATCTGCCCCAGTAGAGTCGGTGAGTGGGGAGGTGAGTTTTAAGGTCTTTGAGAATACGCTGTGTGTTGAGGAATACGTCGTCATCTGTTTTGAGCATGAATGAGAAGTTGTAATGACGGTTGATAAATACCATTGACTGCAGTAGTGTTCTATTACTGAGAGCAGAGTAGCTGTTTAATACATCCCACAGTACAAGCAGGTCACCATGATCTTGCTGTTCAGTATCCAGTGTTCTGACCTCTATACCTGCTTAGCACCCAGGCCTCTGATCAAGAATCGATAGTAACCAATGAGCATCCTCGTAGCTAGCCAGGCCTCTCTGATTGCATTTCTTCTCAGAGTGCTGTTGACTCTCAAGTGCACCAGGATGATCACTTCTCCCACCACAACCGCAGCACTGTTCGCGGTCAAAGAGGCGGGACTCTCGGTAGCGATGTGCACTAAAAAGTTTAACTGTCTGAATCAATTACTAGTTGTTGTAGGTGGCTTCTGCTAACCTTTAGCAGCACACAAATCTAAATTTCGTTAGAATCGGTGCTAAAATGGCTGAGTTACAACGGGTTTTGTGGCGGTTACTGTGTGATTTTGTTCTCCACTAATAAACATTACAAAGCCGGCTTCCTGGTTACAGCGGCGCTGTTGCGCACTTCGTAGCATAGGTGCAAAACAGTAATCTTGAGTATGACACGACAGCCTGGGCTACACTGGCCTGTTCGGCATACTTATTGAAGCAAACTACGACCAGCCAGATCCACAACAATGGCTATGACGGACGTTCGACCAGCTATTTGCCTGTTGCAGTACATGGCGAACAGGCCAGTTAGCATGACACTCCAGCTGTGCGCGACGACTGACTTTGGAGCACGTTTGCACTTACCTAAACTGTTACTAATATCTTTGTAAGTGCTGTTCAGAGGCATTCTCCAAGTTTAACTAACATTGCAAACTGTTTGACTATGAAAATAATTTTTGTTTACCAAATTGCGATCTAGCACTGATTGATCATAGCAAAACTGCATTAATTTTTTTCTAAGAATTATCCGCTTAAATTTCATAATTAGTTGGAATCAGCGTATCTGAAAACCTTTGGATGGTTTTTAGCCACTGAAACGGCACTCAGACGTCGCGCAAGACAATTTCCACTTTTTGAATTGAAAAAGGTGGAGACATTTCCGGCCGCATGACCATGCCCACGCACATCGCTACTCTCGGACCACAATCCGTGGGCGAGCTCACTCGTCGAATCAGCTGTTCGCGTGAGCTTGATGTACTATCATGCATGCCCAGTCTTCCAGACCATTTAACGATGACCAATCAGTAATTCCTCTACCTAGAGCTACCATGTGTTATGGCAAGGTCACCAGCAAGGTTGTGCTAAAGTGAGGGCATACTTCATCTAATGTCAGGTCATGTGGCGCTTATCTTACTGTAACACATCACATTACATCAATTTGCTAAATGTATATTCAATATTGAGTTAGGTACAATATCTCTTTCGTGTCATGAACATACAAGTAGATTGGATTTCAGACTAGATTTCACGAGCCCCACCCACTAACATTATAACGCGTGTGGGAGGAGGTTCAATGAATTTGGCTCGCGAGCTAGACAGGAGCGAGCGATTCTAAGAATAGATGACCAGGATAGACTTGACCACTCATCTATTCCGATCTCAAAAGCTGTGTTCTTAAGCTGGGAACAGCTCAGTACTCCAGGGTAGAGCCTAAGGCGGCGGCTGATCTGTACTGTGAGCTACAGCGACAGCATGACTCAGCCATTTGACTTTCTCTGCAAGGTTCTTCTCATAGGAGACTGTGAAGTGGGCAAGACTAGTATACTCACGAGGTTCGCTGAGGCTACCTTCAGCTCATCATATATAGGAACAGTTGGTGAGAGAGTTGTCATCATCACAGACACACCACTGATATCAGCTATGTCACGGAATCATTGTTATAACTTATTACACTGTCAGGTATTGATTTTAAGATCCGTACTGTTGATATTGATGGTAAGAAGATCAAGTTACAGATGTGGGACACTTCTGGTCAGGAACGCTTAAGAACCATCACTACGGCATACTATAAGGGTGCCATGGTAAGCACAGACACAATTTAGATTGTTTAATTTCCCGGCTATTATTTTCTCTGAACTGCATAGTCACCATGTACCACAACAATTTGTAAATGTGTGCATCCATTATACTACATACGTAAATGTCTTCATCGGATTGCTATAGGCATGTTGTATGTGTGTGTGTGTTGTCGTCACCAAATTCTTATTCTCAGGGTATTATGCTATTGTATGACGTCACTCAAGAGAGTTCATTTGACAATATTAGATCATGGATTAAGAATGTTGAAGAGGTGAGTGTAATTATGGCTCAATTTGAACACATTATGTTAACAAATTCGAAATAAATTATAACATTAATTTTGTGTGCGTTTGTGTAATTTGTGTAATTGCGACTGTGTGTAATCATTCATTTTTTGTGTAATTATTTTATCCGGCAAAAAATTGAGTAATGCATCTGATCAAGAGCAATAACAAGCTCTGCTGAACTATAAGAAACCATCTTCTAGAAAGAAATACACACAGAAGCTGCAAGCAGAATAGAATTCACATGTGTATTTGTCACATTTCATCTCTTTCACTGTTTTTGTTCTCTCTTGTGACTTTGCTCAACCTGTGTGGTATTAAAGAATGCTGCTGCTGATGTACAAACAATGATAGTGGGCAACAAGTGTGATCTTGATGATAAACGAGTTATCAGCACTGAGAGAGGTCAATTGGTGAGTACTAGTGTACAACCTTCTCACTGTAATAGTTTATTTTAATTATTAATTTGTCATCCATAGTTGGCTGATGAGCATCAAGCAATGTTCATAGAGACTAGTGCCAAATCTGGGAATGACGTAGAGTTGGTAAGTGATCATTATGCCTCGGTGGGCGGAGCCACGGGGCATACGGTAGTCGGTTTGTGTATCTGTGTATGTATGTATGTATGTATGTATGTATGTATCTGTGTATGTATCTGTCTGTCGGCAGGATTTCTCGTCGCTCGCAGAAAACTAAGCGCTGAAAGTTGCAACACAAGCTAAAGTTAATATTTGCTTGAAAATGAATTGTAAGGATTTTGGTTATAAGGCTCTGTTCGTGAGTCAGTATAGACCCCTTGGGCGCTAACAGCTGACCGCAATAATTTCTAAAAAATGTCATCGTGCCACGCCTTTGTCCGCCATTTTCAAGGCCTAGAATGTAGTGAATATCGAACAAACAGGAGCAATTCGCTGATACTCTTGGGTGTTACTCATCTCTTGGGGGCTCTCTATCATAGACAAACGTAGATATATGGAAAAGGGTTGAAAAGATGGTTCTAAACGCTCCCGGGCCATAGCAAATACCTGGTAGTAAAGTGTATTCGACAGTTCTAGGATCTTTGGAGTGATTTCAGACTGAGAAACAGATAGATCGACGTTTTATCGAAGGTAATGTGCTACATTTCGCTGTTTCTGAGGCTTACCGTTGATAAAACGGGCGCTGGAAGTCACAAGTGTGAGTTTTGACTCCAATCAAGTTGCGCTTGTCAGTGCTTTTCCGAGCTTGTCTCCGCTTGGCATCACAAAAGAACTCATAATAATTGTGTTCCACGCTTTTCTTGACGGTCTTTGTAGCAAAAGTGTACTAGTAGGACTCAAAAATGGCGATTATGAAATTTTTTTCCATGCCATTATCGTAGTGACTATTTTACGGTACCGTAAAAATAATTCGCCTGCTATTCTTACGGCATTCTTATTATACGTGCGCGCGTGTACAGAATTACTATAAAGGCTTGTTTGTAGCATTTACCGGTCAGCAGTTTCCGGTGGCTCAGTGGTTAGGAATGGTGGCTTGTAATGTAGACGTTCGGGGTTCGATCCTCTCTGCAATCATTTTTTTTTCTTCCCTCCCGACGATCCATAGCTGGGCCGAAGGCCCTGTTAGGACGCCCCTCCCGACGATCCATAGCTAGGGCCGAAGGCCCTGTTAGGACGCCCCTCCCGACGATCCTTAGGCTTGACAAGGGCCGAAGGCCCGGTTTAGGACACCCTTCCAACTTTGCACAGTTAGGAGAAGGTTTTTTTGGGGTTTAGGGTTGAGGGTTTAGTAATGCCGTAAAAATAGCCGCTCGGCTATTTTTACGGTACCGTAAAAATGAGAATTATTGCGGTCAAGTATTAGCGCCCAACCGGGCTGATGTAAAGACAAAATTGTCTACTGCTGGCTGCCTTACAGCTAGTGAGTTCGCCTTTACTTCAGAACAGCACGGCAGACTTGTATATGAAGCTGCGTTCTAGAGTTATGGCGTAGCTTTGCTTACCTGGCGATCTATGGCTGTTGCTGGCGATCTAGAGTTCTCCGTAGACAAAAATATCCACAGTTGACTGCCTAGAAGCTGATAGGTTACATCGTATGTCTAAAGAAATAGTGCAAGCAAGCTATGGACGCTATCTCGCTCGTTCATTGTACGTGCTGTGCCCTGAACAACATAGACACGCCCAGTTGAATTAGTGGTCAGCACTGATTGGCTTCTGATTGCATACATTGTGATTGCTGTACAGAAAGGTACAACAGCTGCAGTTTAACTTTACTGTGTATCTTTATTTTCTTTTCTCTACTCCTTACATCTCACTAGTATAATATTATGTAAAATATTCCTTGCCAATATTGAATACCATGTCAGATTTGTCAGCCACTAGCATAGTGTTCAACTAGCAACAGCAGACTTTCTTTACTGCTTGTGTGTTTCAGTTCAGCATATTTAGTCAGACAGGCATGTATGCATAACATTCCACCGAGGCATAAGCACCTTCGGTGCCTAGTTAATTATAGTACAACAACATGACTCAATAGCTGTGCAAACAGTAAATTCAGTTTATCATTTTAAAATTTGGTTCAACATAAATTAATACATTGAACTTTTCAGTGCTTGCAAGTCTTGAATTGTTACTCTGTGTTGTGTATTACCAACCTGCAGAATATAATGTTTTAGCAATACAACTTGCTGTGTAAAATTTGATATTTTGCTAGTCAAACAACAAGCTTTTAATCTATCACTTTAGAAGTCAGTAAGAGCTATTTTAGGCCAGTTGCGTGTAAGAGCCAAGGAATTTAATTACTGATAATTGAACTGAAAGTCACTTCCGGACTGCTCGTAGCCGCCTACTTGTACCTACTTTGTATGGAGTTCGTTGAGAAAATATGAGTTTTTAAAACTTCGCGGGCAGCCAAAACTTGGCGCATGTGCAGGATCTAAGAATGCAATGCGCAACTACTACCATTGGCACACGCAACGCAGTAAAAACAGAAACGATCGGTGGAGGCGCGGTCGAGAACGAGCCATCACTGTACAGCTAGGTAAGCCAATGGTGACGAGCGATGAAAACGCGAATACTAGCACAGCTCAACTAATGGTAGAGCAAGATGTTCACTAGATTGCCTGAGAAACAGTGAAAGGTGACAGATTTGATACTTACATTGCGTGTGCTGACAATCTAGGCATGCATTTTGCCTCTGACAAAACAGAGCATACCCAGCTGTACAGTGATGTCTCGTTCTCGACCGCGCCTCCACCGATCGTCTCTGTTTTTACTGCGTTGCGTGTGCCAATGGTAGTAGTTGCGCATCGCATTCTTAGATCCTGCACATGCGCCAAGTTTTGGCTGCCCGCGAAGTTTTAAAAACTCATATTTTCTCAATGAACTCCATACAAAGTAGGTACAAGTAGGCGGCTATGAGCAGTCCGGAAGTGACGTTATGTCAATTTGCATATCATTAAAATAGTTCGCCTTACACGCAACTGGCCCAATCAGTGGTGCAATTTTGCTATTGCTCATTTTTACTTATAGGCATTCATGAATATTGCTCGTGAAGTCATGGACAGAGGAAATTCAAGTGGCAATGTTATCTGATTATACTGAGTGAATCTATGCGTTCTCAAAAAATAATTCATGATAATTATTTGCTCATACAACTTTGACGTTGCTTGAAGTAGACAACAGGGTTCACTTCTTCTTGATGAAGCTCTAGATCTGCTACTGCCAACATCACTGAGGTTCCGTCATCTTGGTGCTTGATGGTAGCCTGGTCTTGCACTCTGGTCAGTTATGTTGAGAATGTCCCTTCTTGTTACAACTGAGGTGCATCCTAGTAACATTTTCGGATAAAGACTTTCTACGAGTGCGATCACCTATGTAGTCATGCAAATCTAAATAAAAATAAGTAAGACATGTCAGGTTTCAGAAGTGCATTTACAACCTTCCATAATTTGCTCGATTGGAATTCCAAAAGTAAAGTTTAATAAATTAAAAAACTGGGATGACGCTTGCAAGAGTAACGGAACAAGGCTTAAAAAGGAACAGGACGGAATAATGCTAGTACAAAATTAAAAGTCCCAAGTATCCGATCCCTCGATCAGCGGCTTGCTATGATGACCTGCAACAAATCCGGAATCCTCTTCCAATACCTTATAAAACCGTCACGTACTTCATGGGTCATTCCATACCATTACAACTTTTTGGCATTCTCTGGGGTTTTCTCGACACTTAGTATTGTTGAACCAGTCATGGTCATAATTTATGATTCCATAACAAATTTCAGCTTGATACCTTGTATGGTTTCCTGATTGCATTTTCGATGATATTTCTTACTACCTGCTGTTTAACTATTTATATCTTTGTCTTATTTTACCCTATCAGCAAACTAAAAACATCAAATTGAAGCTGAATTAATGCTCTTTCGTATGACATGCAACACATAATGCATAATGGACAATACTGAGTCAAGAGAGCATCATGTACTAATATGTTGTCTTTTGTACTCATTTTATTTGTCTCGTGTTTTTCATCAGATGGTTCAGATTCGCTCAGCATCTGGTCTGGCTGCTATGGGCCAAAAAACCTCATTAATAGACTTGGGACATGCACCAGAGTTTATAGACAATGATGTCATCAATACTCGTACGGTCAGTGAGGCGTTAATATTCAATGCACTACTGTAAATGTAGAAACTTTGTTAATATTTTGAGAAATTGCTCTCTAGTATATTAATTTAAATTTCGTTTTTGGCAAAAATTTATGAAAATTAAGCTAATTATAGCTTGTGATTGTTCTTCAATATTTTGATGTGTAGGAAGACAATGGACAATGTTCATCGTTCCGGCTTCCTGGTCAAGCAGGGTGGACGGATCAAGAGCTGGAAAAATAGACTGTTCTCACTAACAACAGTCTAGCTTACTTCAAAACTGAAGAGGTAACCTTTGACCTTTGTTGCCTGTTTGCTAGTAATTGTAGGCTCATAGCTGTATGCTGATTCACATTTTAAAATTGTGCTCGCACTCTAACCTTTGCTACTAAAGTAGATAAACTCCTCCTAGTTTTTGTGATTAACCATTCCCAGCCCATGTGTATGTAGTTTTAATCTCATGTATTGAATTTTTATTTGTTTCTCTATCAGGCACTATAGCTCTGGAGGCCATTACTAAAGTCAATCTACAACACGGACAGTAAGCTTGTACTATACACACACACACGCACGTACTCACAGTCTCACACACACACAGACACACACACACACACACACGCACACACGCACAATACAGTAACGCTGGATTTTTACTGCATAGATTTCAAGCTCTGTTGTAGTTGTGCTGACGATCATACAAACACACCAAGCAAAAATAATACTTAACCATAGACAGATAGACAAGCAAGTACATTAGAGACCATTTTCTTGTTTTCTTCTCTCATAGCACACTCAGTCCGAACATGTTTGAAGTACACACACAAGGTGGGCGTGTCTACAATCTGTCGGCTCAGTCCCACTCGGACTTGCAATACTGGATGGGTATGATACAAACCCTGATACACTCGAGAAATCAAACTCTTCGAAAAAATCTCCATAAGCAAGATCGAATCAGTGTAAAATTTGCCTCGTTAGACGAAAGCAGTCATGCACCTCCCTCCTCTTCACCTCCGACGAAAGATTTAAGCTACCCTCCCCCGGGATACCAAGCTGTCAAACAGCACAGATCACGGACGACTATCAACTCTTTTTCGGTACGTGTCTCCTTACCTCCGGATGATGCGGACGTGAGTAGGAAGAGAATGTTCTCAGCTGCA
The DNA here is from genome assembly GCA_964017065.1 of Haliclona indistincta. NCBI lineage: Eukaryota > Metazoa > Porifera > Demospongiae > Haplosclerida > Chalinidae > Haliclona > Haliclona indistincta. The sequence goes on along the minus strand of OZ024783.1, from coordinate 14,756,001 downwards.
AGAACGGCGCCTCTAGTGATAGCCAGTATGGATGTCACCGACGAGGAAGACTTGGAGGATAATGACAAAGGTAAGGGATGATGTGAGGGAAGGAGAGAGGGTTTGAGATGAAAGAGACAGCCAAAATTTAATACATGTAGAAACACGGCAGTACTGTACATTAGCATACTCATTGTGTCAAAAGTTCATTCAAAATTGCAGCAATAATGATCATGCATCGCTGTGTATAGGTAAACTTCTTGTGACGTAGAAATGCCTGACGCCGTCCAATGGGGCATATAGACGGTTTCATACCATTAGATAGTGAAGTCTTGACCCTACATCTGGGCACTACTGTACTAAAGAATTTTTGTGAACATATCAACTCTTGAAAAAGGTACCTTTCTAATCAGGACATTAAGTGTAGTGTCCAGATTAGAGGTATTCAATTGTGTAGCTGTAGTTTACAATACTTTACAGGAACCTTTGCACAGCCAGTAATAAATTTGTTAAAGATTGACTTCTGGATTACAGGATTCTTGACCAAACAATTTCCTGTTAGCGCATGCCCATAGCGTGTTTCTGTATACTAATTGTACAGATAACGTTCTGTGCGCATGCAAATTTTCGGTCAAGCAACTTGCATTCCCCTGTATGTACTCAATGTGGTGTAATGAGTGTGTACATTGCTGTCCTTTTTCTCAAATTTGGCTAATTTATTCAGTATGCACTATAAAAACTAAAAACAAGAGCACATAACGAGATAGTGAAGTAATAGAGTAGGAGCGGGAAGCACCCATGCACTTGATTAAAAATTGAAAATCTACACATGATGGACGTTTTGTTAAAAAAGACTGGATGATGGTTGGCGCTTGACGTTCCGACGGTATCGTTTGTTTCGTCTTTGCTAAAAACTGGCAGTCAGACACTTCTAGAAGGCAAGCAGCTATCTCAAGACGATTACTATATTGCTTGCTGCCTTATCGAGTGTGTATAAAGCTACTGCTTGCCTCCTAGGAGCCTCTGATCGCCCAGCTTCAGCCCAAACCAAGCTGACGGTAGTAGCTCGACGTCATACAGCAGCCATCATCCAGTCTATTTATATTAACACGTCCATTATGTGTAGATTTTTAATTTTTAATCAGATGCGTGGGCGCTTCCTGCCCCTTCTCTTCGCTATCTCATTATGCTCTCCTGCTAAAACAGTAGAGGTCAAAATATCATAATTAAATCTTTGTTTACTTCAGATGGACGTTCTCCATTTGTTTCGTCAGATGAAGAAAACAGAAGTGACAGACGGCCGCACAGTTGACAACATGACATAGTAACATGATGATATTGATTATTATATTATTATTATTGTATACAGTTCTATTATATCATTTCTTGTGTGTGTATGTACGTGAAATGAAATTAATAATTGTTTTCTATCAAAATAATTCATGCATGTGGTTAGTAGTCAGCTTCTAATCAGTTGCTTGTTTCTTTGAGATTGCAAGAGCATCCATCACCTTCATTGTTCATGAGAAGCTGTAGTATATGGCCTGTGCCCAGAAGATTTTCAAGGTTGGTGCTCATTCTGTAAGAGCGACTAAGCGGAGAACGGCTGGAGTCTGGGGAGCACGGCCCCTCCCCAGAAGCTGTGCATGCCGTACTTATTGGAAGACTTTTGTCAGTAGCAGCTATAATATTAGCCTCGCATCCAGGCCATTTTTATACTTTAATATAATCATATTACTACTGTGGAACCTCCTCCATAATGATTATGTACCAAGCAAGTATTTAGCCCATGTAAGGGAAAAGCATATTGTCCGTTATAGACAGGTTCGACTGTACTTGATACTACTGATGGAATCTATACTATAGCTAGTAGGTTTTAGGTTATTGAAAAATTAATAATTATCGGTCATGGTCAAAAAGGAGTGTGCATATGCATGTCAGGGCAACCTCGTGGTACGTGCACGTGCCTGAGTCTGTATTCACACAATTGACCGAAGACTAATCACATTAGTGTATGTAGGTGTACGAGATGCATATGCCGGACCTGTCCTAAACAGATTTCATGGTATGTGTTTGAGGAATGATTTCAGTAGTTAAAATAGGCATAATACTACGAATACGATCATAATTACTCTAATTGACTAATTAGCTTATGTACACAGCTGCTCAATGGGTAGGAATGCGGTGCATATCTTCTGTTGCTCCTACTAGCTTCACTCAGTATAATACGTATAGAACCAGAGAGTACTGTCCTGTATCGAACCATGTATCAGCTTCTTGCCGCAGCGTTGTTGCTGTTGACTTTATTTGCACACAGCAAGGGAGATGAGTGCATTAGCAACTACCAAGAAGTGAAACAGTCTCTGCTTCGTCGCAAATGCAACGTGGACGCTCTCGTGTCGGTATTCTATCCCATCAGCGAACTCCGGCCGAGTACTGTGGACGTATTTTACTATCATGTACCGCAGAGCAAGAATATTGGTAGCAACAACAGCTGCAGCACATGGCGGCAGGTCGTGGAGAGGGAGGGGCTCGTAGCTACTCAAATACGATGGTTAAACTCACCTACATTGTTGGTAGCTGACCTACACGTGCTGGAGCACATGAGCTTCATGCGTTTAGCAGTAGTGGAAGAGAAAATAGACCATATCATTTTGGATCCATTCTGTGAGGAAATCATCGATTCAGAGCAGATCGAAATACTGGCACTTCTCACTTCATTTGTAAGTGAACAAGAGAGAGAAGGGTGTGCATGAATATGTATGAAAGTAATAGAGAATGCTTGCTTGTGAGAAATTTAAAACGGTCCTTTTCTTTGCAGCTTCGCTCATTTGCAACAGACACACAAGAAGATAAGGATCACAAGCTGTACTCTATTCACATCAGCAACAGTTCGAGCCATCTTGTGAGGACATTCACTGCTACCCTGCTCATACCATTCAAGTACTGCCTGTACACATTCCCCTACCTCTTCTCAGCTCTTGCCTTGATTCTAGTGTACATCTTGATCTGGATTGAGGCTAAGTCTAAATTTGTAACATCAGGACTTTCGAATGTCGCTTGTGCTGGTTTGCCAAACGTTATACGACGGCTGATCACCAAGAACTCCTTTTCTTACATGTCTTGCACAAGTGTGGTTATTCTAATAGCCCTGACTGGTTACGACGTCTTATTCTTTGTTCAATATCGTGACTTCGAGTCTGCTATCTGGCTGATTAATCCTTTTCCAATAGCTATTGTTCTTTTCTCTATCATCAATTTTCCTCACGTGGGCCTCACTGTCTATGTACATGGCGAGCACATTCCCCTGCCTTCTCTCACTAAACACACCATCCAGCGATGCTATTGTTTCTCTTACAAGTGGATAACCAAATTGCACCAGTTCTTTCTACTCAGTTGCCTCACCACTCTAGTAGTGTTCCTATCCTTTCATCTTCAGTGGTTCATCATCACCTTTCTCTCCTATCCTGTTCAAGTATTGAGTACTACCACATACCTACTGCCCATGGTATTCAGCCTCTCTATCATACCTTACATGATCGACATTTTGTTGTCTGTCAAGTCATTTGAGAAGCGAATTTTAACTATTGGGCTGTTTCTGATTCTTGGATTAGGCCTTATTCTTCTAGTACTAGCAATGTACATGTTCTCTGCTATAGTACTGCTGTATGCTCACACTGCCCCTGCTTGGAGTGGTGTACTGGCACTCGTGGGGACTGGTTCAGGAGGAATCGTACTTTACATCTTCAAACTAGCCTCAGGAGACCCCGAGTCAGAGGAGTCTGCAGACTCTCCACCTCCTAAAAAGAAACTTTCTGCGGTTCTTTCTCCTCTGTCTCGAAATGGGTCACTAATGCGTTCATTTAAAAGTGGCAAAGATTCTAAAAAGACCTCAAATTCCACCACACCTGCCAAAGATGAAGTTATCGTGTTCAGTTGATTTCGATTCACAATCAGATTTTAAGCCAGTAAAAAATAATAATCCCAATGACTCCGTTATTTATTCAACTCCATCTAATTCTGCTGTAGTCGATTCTTCTCACACCAATGGTGCCAGCCGTAGGATTTCTAATGTGTGAGGTCGTGCAGGAATTTTGAGTGTGGAGTCTGCATTATACTATAGGACAATGCATGCATCATACACACCTTTGATTGTACAGTAGATTTTGATAATTAAATGAGTCAAAATTTAGCTAGGATTGAGCTATTCTCAGCTATAAATAAATAAAAATATTTAATATCTCAGTATGGCATTAATGATAATTATTTGTTTTATTAATTATTATCTTCCTTGTATAAGAGTGTTATTCATTCTTAGATATTTTCAAGTTGGTGATAGTGATCAGTTGGGAACATTAGCTTGTGGATAATAAACAGCAAAAGTACTCAAAATTTAATGTGCAGACTTTGTTTTACATACTGATTACCGTCTATATGCTGATGGAACTGGTACTAGATGATCGATGATGGTACTTTCATTATAGCCAAGTCTTTGCCCGACTCAAATTATATTTGATTTAATACCTAGAATTATCATGCTACTGATTTCTGTGTTTTATTTTCCATAGGCTTGTAGAATAGGATCACGTCTTCTACATTTTGTATAATAGTCCAGCAGTTAGGTGTAACAATTGTGCTCTTTAACGATACAAGCATGAAATTTGGTATACAGATAGAGAATGACTAAAGGAACATTTTGAGCTATTGAGCCATCTCTGATTTTTCTCAGTAAAAATTAGAGCATGTTGAAAAAATAATACTAATTTGTGTTTAAATTTATAAGCCAAATTAATTTTGTTACCATGCATTTCTTCTGAAAAGGACATATTTTCCAGCAGTAAATTAAAGCAGAATATTGATGAGCACATTGTTCAACTGCCACTACATTGTCCACCACAAGTGCAAAGTGCAATACACTCAAGAGCTCCTTTTTGACACCTACAGCGTCTTTTGCAGCCTCTCTCACTACAAGAAAAGGATGGTTACCCGTGGTTTTCCACTGTTCAGTATAACTAGGTTACCCTGGGGAATTCTGCACACAGTATAACTTAACAGTATAACCACGGTGCAACTACCGAATAACTTACTACGATGGTTATCCTAGTTATACTGCGCTGCGGTGGACCTGCATAACCATTGGTTAATACCACATCCGGCTAGAATGAAAGGTGTGACGTGGTAACACCTACATCAAGATGGCGATCGTGGCAGTGGAAGCGAGTGTGCCAGGGCAGGCCAGCGGCGACCGGCGACTGAGCGCTACTACGATCGTTAGCTGTTATCGATAAGGCTATGATGAGCAGCATTATTACGAGCAGTACGTTATTTTCTGTAGTACAGAAGTAGTTGGAAGGTATGTTGCATAATAGCCTCTGTATAAAGAATCTGGTCATGCACGTTCACTCGATCACTAGTGGTATTTCAGTTTTATTCTAATCCCTATGGCCTGTACATGCATTCATACTGAAAAGTGACTCAAACTTTAGTGCGTGTCCTTCAGTACCTATACTCTAGCTATGCATATCACCAGGATTCCTTTTGCTCTTGTTATTGAAACTCTGTTCTATGGTTCATGCCTTGGTTCATCATTCAGTGTAGATTTTCTTCCATTAGCACGTCATTTTTGTCAACTAACTACCACAATAATATTTAACACCGTTTACACACCTGTAACTGCTAGAATTGTTATACTGGATTAACTAGTGTTTTCACTTTTTCTAGATCATACATATCCTTGATCGAGGTGCAGCAATTTCAATTCTGACGGCATTGACAACAACAAACTGATTGCAGTGTATTGTTGACTGATTCTATGCAATGTTGACTGAAGAGACAAACTTTGAAGCATTGTCTACCTAAGTCACTACGGACAGTCAATGAATGTGTTCCATTGATACATTATGTAAATTGTTGTTGATTCTCTTCACCTGTGAAGTTGATTTTTAAATTGAGGCTATTTTAATAGTGTCGGACAACTGTAATAATCAAGCATGCACATCTAGATGCCTTGTGACAGGTGCTAGATTCAAGCTTAGCTGCGTAAAATAAGTTATTATACCACTGGAATCAACATTATAAATAATGTACAAGTTAATTACGCGCCAAACATTCCGCGCGAATCGATCCCATTGGTCAGCTCATTATGCGCTCCTGGTCAGCTGATTGGCGCCAAAACATACTCGTCCGCCATCTTGCACGCAACGTGGTGAGGGATTTCAGCAGAGCTTGCTCAGTTGGTTATAGGCAAGAGAACAGGTTACTGATGTGTGAATCTAGTGTAACTATTGCTGTTTTACAGATGCCGTGTCAAATGGAACTGATGCTAAGCTTAAACGTTTCCACCAAATACTCTAGTGAGTTCATGATCAGTATTTTTAGTAGTATATAAACTAGCAAGGTTTAAATTAGTATAGGTTGTGTGCATTGTGCTTCATAATAATCGCGACTGTTTACATGAGGTGACTAGGAGATGTTTTTTTCAAGTTTCTGTGTCAAGCTCAACTCTAAAAACAATAGTGTTCATGGTGTGTATTTCCCAGTGTGCTACAGGTTCGTCATTATCAGTGTGTGTATCAATGTTTCTTTGTTATAAAGTATAGGATTTTCTGATGTGGAATGCAGGTTCGCCACGTTAAGTGTGTATTTGTGTGTCACTGATTCCCTGTTATACAGCTTATGCTAGCTGCTCTTTGAATGGAGTGTGAAGGTTCGTCATAATGTATTCTTTGTGTCATTGTTTCTCTGATATACAGGCTGTTCTTTACATGGAGTGTGAAGGTTCGTCATAATGTATTCTGTGTTTCATTGTTTCTCTATTTTCTCTACACAGGAGTTTGTTCTACAGAGGATTGTTGTCCTGCATAGCAGCAATGAGGTGAAGTGATACTTGTCTAGCGTACAGCAAACATTATCTATTTTGTATGCAGGTTCATATTGCAACAGTCTTCTGATCACATCAAGAAGAACAGTTACAGGACTATGATTTTGTATTCTTTAGAAACTTCAGAGATTATATATTTTAAACTTACAATCATGTATTTACTTGAAGAACGAGAAAGGAAAAGGAATGCAAGCGTGAACTGTAGTAGTATACGGGTGTGCAATACGGGGCTGCTTGTTGGTTGCACTGTAGTTGCGCGATGGTTACACTGAAGTTGCACTGGTTATATTGATTGTTATCCTGGCACAGTTATCCGCTGCTGTTGTTATCCCGTGGTTATCCTGTAGTTATACGCAAGTTGCACTGGCCAGTATAACCACCGTGCTAACCATAGAAACATATCCTGAAGTTAGCCTGCCAGTTTAACCACGGTATAACTCAGTTAGCGACGCCAGTGCAACCACAGGGTAACAGTGTTGCACGGTGGGAATACTAACTGTCAGGATTACCATCTTTTTACGTAGTGTCTTACATCTACAACGTATGCAAGTTTTTGTTGCTTCTGGCAAAGTAGTCCAATGAACTTCCCATTCCCCATCAGTATTGTATAGCTTTGTTCCAACCCCATTGACTTCGTGACAGCAGCTCTGGTGAAGGAACCATTCACTGTCCCCAGCAGTGAAAAGCTTGGTAATGAGCAGCCCTCATTATGTGTTCATGTGTACAAGGGCAGCTTTTGTTTGAGGCAGTCCATCAATTATTTGTCCTTTCTCTGTGTAAATAATTCTTTTCTAGCACTATTAACACACATCTGGTTACTAGTGTGAGCATAAAGCAATACTACAAATCTCTCTCCAGCCATGCATGCATCAGTAGTTTTTAGTGTTGGTCTAGCAGCCAAAGCACAAAATGCTGAGGTGACATAATGTATATGCTTTCAAACCTCCCATGCAGTTTCTTGCCTCTGCTTCTGAAGAATGATACAGTGTCATGCACATCTTCTATTTGGATTCTACATGATTGTACATGGTAATTTTTTACGTATAATAGCTATTTCTTGTATTAAAGCCAGGAATGGGTTTCTTGTAGCAATAATCTAGAAAGCTACAGCCTTTCTTACTCATATGCACATGGATACTAGAACAGACTGATCATATTTCTCACTATAGCACTTCTTCATCTGCTAGGGACTGCAATAAATCCACAGCTAGTCTAAAATGATGACACTTGACTTGTTAATTTCTTTAGTCGCAGCCTTTCTTTGTGATGCAGTCCTGAGACAACGTTGTTCCAATGCAATTGAACTGCAGTTGAAAATTTGCAGCTGCAATTGAATATTTGCAATTGCAGGAATAGACAGAAGTGATTGTAGGTGAGTATCATGGTCTTGCATTTTACTGCCGATGACCAATCAGTAGTTCCTCTCACTAGAGCTACCTTATGCGTTATGGCAAGGTCACCAGCAAGGTTGTGCTCTGCCTGTCTGTATACCGTGTAATATTCGACTCTTCCGATTCCTGCAGATACATGCGCTCGCTATCAACTGGACTAAGCTTTCTGGTTTCACTCTTAATCAACTCAATTATTCATAATGTCACATGATCATGTTGAGCTATCGTGATGAATAAATAATGAATACATAATATCTAACATACCGTAAGAAGTAAGGGCATACTTCATGTATGTAAGCGGGGCTGACATGTCAGGTCATGTGGTGTTTGTCGACATGGCTGCATGCAGGTGCTATATAGGTTACCAGCACCTTTAATATTACTTATACTAGCATTGTAATACTGTTACACATCACATCCATCAATTTGCTATTCAATTTTCAGTTAGGTACTATATCTCGGGTGGATGACTGCATGGTCAAACAACAGGATTATGAATATTTTGGTTTCTACAGTTATTGGAAGGCTGCTCAGTCACACTGATTATCCAAGGAAGTCGCCATTCGTCTTGTGGGTGTAGCAAGCTCCAACCAATGACGAAAATTTGTGTTTCTTTCCTAAGCATGCCACACCCACACAAAATGTGAGACATGAATTTTGGTACACAAGGAAGAAATGTATGTATCGGATTTTGCTCAAAGGTCTATAAGTTACAGAGAAAGGGAAAAATGTGTAAAATAGGTGATACAAAGTAGGTCAATGGCACTAGCTACTGAGGTACTGGTCCATCAAGCATAATGAAATAGTTCAGTGAAGGAAACAAAAGAAATTAAAAAGTGAGACTTGCATGCACGGCGGGAAATCATCCCATTTTGCCAGACAGCCAAACAACGCCATCACTGCCCAATCCCTCCCACCCTACAACCCACCCACCCCTATGCAGCTCTCTGTGATTGCAGATCGAGTACCGTGACGAAATAATTTTTGTTCCAAATACGGCAAGTGCTATTGGAGTGTGGCTACACTCGTTTTCCATGTAAAACAGGCAAGTAAAAGCAATACAGGTAACAACTAAAGGCAAGCGGGTGGTTGGGTCTTAAGATCTAACTTGCTGGTTTGAGCCAAGCAGAACCTCCAATGAAGTTTATGCAGAGCACAGTGGGTGCATGGAGCCAACATTAATTCATGATCCCTGCAGTGAAGTATATGCATCGTACATAAAATTGTCTCATGGTAGTGTTAGCTAGTAGATCTTATTATGGGATCCTTTTATGTATGTGGGTGGAGCATGGGGTGAATCCTTAATGTATGGTGAGTAATTATTGTACATAAAATTGTTCCATGGATAGTGTTATCTGGTTGATCTATTATGGGTCCTTTTTAAGTATGTGGGTGGAGCATGGGGTGAATCCTTAATGAATAGAGACTAATTGTACATAAAAAGGCTCCATACAAGAGAGGCTCTGTACATATAAAAGCCCCATAATAATAAGGGACTAGAGTACATAAAAAAGACCCATAATATTAGGGATCTTTTGTACATAAAAAAGACCCATAATATTAGGCGACTTTTTACATAAAAGGAACCGTAATATTAGGGGACTTTCATGAAAAAAGGTACTCTTCTACCAACCCCTAGTTGTATAGTGCACCGTAGTAAGAACGCTGATGAAGTATTCTCACAGAGCAACACCGCTGAAGAGGACAGAGCAGCGTTGTCTCATAAATAAACATTCATAAACAATGGATGATTGCATATTCACTGTATTATAACAACATAACTTGCCACACTGCAACAACAATGGTTCACTGTATTAACAAATAATTATTATTGCACCAAACACACGTTGTTTTGGCGCGAAAAGATCCACGTGTAGCTAGAGAGTAGAGATGTCTTTAATTGGGATTGGACCGGTGATGTTTGGGGGTACTCCCGGCATTATTATACATATCTCCAGTCAAAGCACGTCCTGGCATCAACAAAACAATGCCCTTGCAGCACAGCTATGATCCTCCAGACTAGAAGAGACATCTCTGATGGCTGTCGGTGGTGCTGCCCATCATGCCGAAAGAGCATAAGCCTCAGAGAAGGAAGTTTCTTCGACAAATCAAGGTTGCCACTGCAGAAGTGGCTGATACTGATCTACTGGTGTGCTAGGCAGTATCCAGTTTCTGATGCTGAGGAGGAAGCCCAAGTCTCTAACACCACAGCAATACAAGTAAGGAAATAAAAATTTGCTGATTAATTAATTGTCACCATTCTTGGAAGGTGTATCAATGGCTAAGAGAAGTATGTAGCTACAGACTTGACCCTCAGATCAAGTTGGGTGGTCAGGGCATAGTGGTTGACATCGATGCACTGTTTCGCCGGGGTAAACCAAATAAGTTACAAGAAAATTAAAAAGATTTCTATCGAAATCAAAAGGATGTAGGGTTGTGAAATCTACCACTGGTCAACAATGTAAACTAACAAGGAACAAGCATGGAATGGTAACACGATTGACTTGCTAACAGACCATAGATCCCTACATCAGTGGCTGCTGTAGTTGACTATAGCTAGTTCAGCTTGTTGCTGTTGACTGACACCTGACGTGCATTCAGCTTGTGACAGCTTATGTACAGCCACTGATGTAGGAATCTATGGTCTGTTAGCAAGTCAATCGTGTTACCATTCCATGCTTGTTCCTTGTTAGTTTACATTGTTGACCAGTGGTAGATTTCACAACCCTACATCCTTTTGATTTCGATAGAAATCTTTTTAATTTTCTTGTTTGTGTCCTTTTTTTCTTTTTCAGTGAAGTGCAGTTCAATATCATGCAATTACTGTGCCATCTTCGTTTCCACCATTGGTTTGGTTTTCCTGTTGTTGATGGCTTTTCTTTATTATTAACAATTTTAAACTTGTAGCTAAATAATTCTTCTGCTGTAGATATCAGCTCGCCTGCGCATGCATGAATACAGTGCATACGAGCCCCGCCAACACTTGTTTACAGCGGTTATAATTGTCTGGCAAGGCAGAATGGTGATTCTGCGCTTGCTAGCTTACCGTTCTTCGAAGACTCCAGACAAATATGTGTTCTCCGCGATCTATACGGCGTGACGACGATACTCAATAACTCATGCTCAAGCTTGTGCTTGGTCACGTGCGCTAACCACAGCTTGGTCACGATCGAGAAATCGCGGAATTTATATCGCCGTTTCACTAAAAACTAAGTTCAAAAGGCACATGCCAGGAGAATTTCACGACTGTTCGTGGGTGTTTTGGTCTCGGCACTGCTCACGTAAAAGTGCTAGGCGAGTGGAAGAAAGAAAGAAGAAAACGAAGATGACGAAACTCGATCATGTTTTCACCGTTTCCAGGTTCGTACTTTAGTAACAATCTCGAGCAATCTCCTTGCTACTGTAAGATGGGGCAACGCCAGATAGCAGATTTAAGACACTTTGGACGGTATAAAATTCATCACCAGGCGAAATATCAGCGTTTGAACGCATATACATTGTATGTATATTACAGGCAGTTCTATGGAAAATGTGACTCCAGGTCTCTCCTTAAGCTATATATCTCACTGGTCAGGCCTCTTTTAGAATATGCTTGTCCCGTTTGGGCTCCTCATGCTCAAAAGGATATCTATTGTATTGAGCGTGTCCAAATGCTTGGGGTCACTCAAGATCATCACTGGTGAATGGAACATTGTCTATCATGACGGTTTGGTCCGACTTTCTTTGGACACTCTTGAAAAGAGAAGGCTTGATCTCTCACTATGCCTCCTGTATAAATATGTTCATTCCATGTGCTTTTTTCCAGCCAATTTTATTTCAAGAAAACGTAATTCAGGGTACAACCTTCGTTCTCCTCATCCTCTTCAGCTCGAGCAGCCATTTGCCAGAACTAATTCTCATCTGTTTTCCTTTATTCCTCGCTCTGTCTCTATCTGGAACTCTCTTCCTTCTTCTATAGGTTCTGGCGTCTTCTCTAAACTCGTTTAAGTTTTTATTGTCCAACCATAATTATTCTTAGGTTTTATTTATTATCATATATAATAGGGATCACTTAGTATTAGCTTTATTGCTATTGTGAATTCCTTGCCTGTATGTGCAAAAGTATTATTAAAAAAAAAAAATGTAGCCGCCATCTTGTTTTCTCGTTCAACCCTACATAGGGAGATACTACCGTGTCTCCCTAATAAAGTAAACACCGGGAAAACATATGCAAAGACATTTCAGTAGCGCTCACAGGAAAAACGCCCCGATAGTACGGAGTTTATCGGGATACCGTTATTCATAGCAAAACGGCGTTTCACGGACTTTCCCTGAAACGGACCCCGTGACCTTCCCGTATAGTGAATCACTCCGTTATATAATTATAATAGACTCCCAGACCCCACCCCTTCCGCGTGACGTTTCATTCTCAGAAAGTGAAATACCAATCAGATTGCAGTATTTCTCAAATTCACATGACCTGCACGCGACGACCACTTGCATTGATCATGGCTGACCCAGGGAATGCTACATGTGCTATCATGGATTCGATATCGAAGAGCACCGAACAGCTTGGATATTCGTGTTTGTCGGATGGAGCAGCAGAAGTCGTGGTCAATTTCGTAGCGGGGCGAGACGTGTTTATTTCTCTTTCCACAGGCGCTGGGCAGTCTCTTTGCTACTGAGTCTTACCAAGTATCTTCAACTTGCTTCGTAACAGTCATGATCTGTGTGTATGTGTGTGTGTAGTAGGCATTCATTTGTGTTGTTCAGGATGTCTCATCTTTCGACGGTTCATGTCATGATCTGCGTGTATGTGTGTGTAGTAAGCCTTCATTTGTGCTGTTCAAGATGTCTCATCTTTCGTCAGCACGCTGTCAAGATGTCTCATCTTTCGACAGTTCATGTCATGATCTGCGTGTATGTGTGTGTAGTCAGCCTTCGTTTGTGCTGTTCAAGATGTCTCATCTTTCGTCAGCACGCTGTCAAGATGTCTCATCTTTCGACAGTTCATGTCATGATCTTCGTGTATGTGTGTGTAGTAAGCCTTCATTTGTGCTGTTCAAGATGTCTCATCTTTCGTCAGCACGCTGTCAAGATGTCTCATCTTTCGACAGTTCATGTCATGATCTGCGTGTATGTGTGTGTAGTAAGCCTTCATTTGTGCTGTTCAAGATGTCTCATCTTTCGTCAGCACGCTGTCTAGATGTCCCATCTTTCGGCAGTTCATGTCATAATCTGTATGTGTGTGTAGCAAACCTTCATTTGCGCTGTTCAAGATGTCTCTTCTTTCGTCGGTCATGTCATATTTTTTGTATGTACTACTACAAACTCTACAGAAGCTGTGCATAGGTTTTATGAAAGTAGACGGCGTTTATTCAATGATGATCGACCTCTACAAGTGAAGGAAATTCAAAGAACGATTTACTGAGGAAAAAAGTGGGTTAAGTATTAGTTAGTTAGATGGGGGAGCATTCAGTACTATCAGTCCCCGTTGATGCTCCCAGTTGGACATACCTAGATACTTTAGATCTCCCTTGTTAGTTATTTCTAGCTATTTCTTGTATTATTGTTAAAGGTGCTTTTTCGTCACAGCATCTAGTGGTACTACTACTCCTACTCCTCAATGTAAGTATCAATTATCCGATTTACATTACTGTCTTTATTATTATCACAGCAACTAGTTGTACTACTGCTCCTCTCAGTGCTCAATGTAAGTATCAACTTCCATTTTACAACACTGTCTTTGTTATTATCACAGCATCTAGTCGTATTCCTACTCCTCCCAGTGCTCAATGTAAGTATCAACGTCCATTTTACATCACTGTCTTTATTATTATCACAGCATCTAGTCGTATTCCTACTCCTCCCAGTGCTCAATGTAAGTATCAACGTCCATTTTACATCACTGTCTTTGTTATTATCACAGCATCTAGTCGTATTACTATTCCTCCCAGTGCTCAATGTAAGTATCAACGTCCATTTTACATCACTGTCTTTGTTATTATCACAGCAACTAGTCGTGTAGCCGCTGGTGATTTGCTTGACACCATGTCTGAATAATTATGGTAAGCTTATAGTATATCCTTGGATTCTTTGTATGTTTCTTTTTCACCACAGATTCAAGCTCTTCAGACACTGGTGATAGTGATTGAACCGTGACCTACAGTAGCACTGTTATAATTTTTATAACAAAACTCATTGTTTCCGTGAATACAGTAAAAACTGGCTCCGCTAACTATAAAGAACGGAGTAGACGCCATGGTAGTACGGAGTTATTACGGGAAAAAAACGGGTAACTTAACGGTGCTCCCGTTCCCAAGTGTTCCCATTCGGTGTAAAACGACCCCCGTGAATACAAATAACGGGAATCCGTTTTTATTCCGCATTACTGCAAAAACGGCGTCCGTTCGACATGGTTACGGGATCCGTACTACTGCGACAGTTTCCCTGTGGCTGTACTAATTTTAACTTTAGTTTTTTTTTTTTTTTTTTTTTTTAGAGTCTCGTAGGGGTGGGTAATAATATATAGTAATACAAGGCAAAAAAATACAAGGCAAAGTTTGGAATACAAAAGTAGCTCAAGAAATTTGACATTCTGATGTGACCAAGTCACATCAGAATGTCAAACTTTTAACTTTAGTACCATCGTGGAAGGGCTAGTACTTCACAAGAGGTGTTGGGTGTTCGGCATGTGTGATACCTCCACAACACCGGCTACAGAATACATGCAAATTGTCCAAACACTGGATGCAGCAACTTTGCTACCCATAATAAGGGATCATGTACATCCAGGTATAATAATAACAAACATTATTACAACATTGACTACTTCAAATACTTACCAGATACAACAATATGGTCAGACATGTGGGCAGCATACAATAGGATCACACAGCTCCCAATGTTGCAGGCCACAACACTGTCAATCATTCGGTAGAGTTTATCGACCGCCGAACAGGTGTACACACCAACCATATAGAGTCATATTGGAATAGGGTTAAGATTAAGTTCAAGCGGACGAAGGGTTGCCACCAGAGCCCGCATTTGCCAAGATATTTGGATGAATTTATGTGGACTCGGAGAGATATGGAAGACTAATTCTGATGATTCACTTGATAACATCTTACGAGACATCGCACTGTGGTACCCAGTATAAACAAAATCACACTCACATCACACACCGCACACACCTTACATGCTTATAAAATTAAATTCTGCCGTGTACCGAGCTGTACACTCTAGACTCTACTAGTCTCGTGTAGCCAGACCTTTCTATCGGAAAGGGTCTGGTTGACTACAATATACCAATTGGGTTTTCACGCCCGCCACTGTGGTTGACCGTAGATTAGCTGCAATGTAAACTAGACCCGCCTACTTATGAATTCTATTATCTCAACTAGAGTTCTAATGAACACATACCCGTGCGCTGAGCTAAGAGCTAACCACGACTACTCCCGCACTTAAACTGCAACACTTGCACGTTACAGCGGCTAGTCCATAGACAGCTTCAGATAAATAATTATTGATGATAGCATTAACAGTTGATCGGCATATTACAGAATGCCTCAAGAAAGACTGATTACCGTAGCTATGGGCTATAGCTATAGGCCTCAAGAAGTTTAATGGCTCTGACGTACGGTACATATGTGAGACTGAGTGAGGACTTCGACATGTGAGACTGAGTGAGGACATCGACATGTGAGACTGAGTGAGGACGTCGACAGTTGGGTGACACACCCACAATACCGTAAAGTGCTCTTACAAGGGACACGTAGCTTTAGAAAGCCATGGATTAGCCGCTCGAGCAAGGCTTGCCAGCTCAGAAAACGTCTTCATAGGACTATAAATTCAGTGAAGAAGTCGCAGAGAGTGTTTTCGTGGAGATTTTCGAGCGGTGAGATGTAAACAAGCGTGTTTTTTGACGACACACACACACACACACATATACACAGACGGACACAAACGCATAACCCTGGCGCATACTGCGCACGGGTAATAATGGCGACAACAACGGACGTAGGCGACATACATAGCACCATATCGTTCAGTACTCGCAGTAGCTGCCCAGAGGAGGTTGGAAGCATTAATATTCAGTCATGTGACTTGCGGTTTGTGGGAAATCCTAGTAGCTACGTTTTGCACTCTTCTCTGGACTAAATTTAATCAGTGAATTTAGTATCAATCGATAGCTCTTGCAAAGAAGATTACGAATAATGCAATCTACCCGATCCAACCCATGGGTCCCTGAGGTGCTATGGGCGAGAAAGTAGTGAAGATTCTCAACAGTGGAAAACACTACAGTCATTCAGTGTTCGTGCAAGCAATCAGCTTTTTGACAAGTCTGCTACAGACGTCCTGAAGCAAATTCTTAGCGTTAAAAACGTCGAGCGAAGAAACAGTTCCATTGTTACCTGCAAACACAATATACAGCTGACGAGACCTGGTCAGAGCTAGAACTAAGAAAGTTGCTAATATGTAAGCCTGTTTCACACCAGAAAGATTCCTGAATCCAGCACAAGTGTGCTGTCTACTGGACCTGTGCTACTTCTTCCTATGTTTCACGACATGCAGAGCACAGAAACTAGTGCAGTGCACTGTAAAAATAGCTAAACCAGTATTCTTTTTTTTTAAATAATAATTATAGACACAACACAAATGCAAGGTGTAATGTCTCTGTACTAAATATTTAAAGGATTGAACAGAAGGAGAATTAACAGTCACACTATCTAGCTTATTCCATAAATTAATAGTAAATGGTACAAAAGAATAAGTGAAAGAGTTAGTTCTAGTAAAGGGAGAAGAAAGAGTTAAGTTATGTAGGTTATGGTGACGAGAAGAAGACAAATAATTAAATACATGAACAGGAAAAAAACAAAGGTTATGAGTTATTTTATACAGAATAGTAAGTCTAGCCACACATCTGCGTGATTCAAGAGTAGAAACGTTAAATTGAATCAGTAGGTCATGGTAAGGCATTGTAAGTAAGACCAGTAATATCTTTAAGTAAGACCAGTAATCAAGCTCTACGCAATACAATTTTAGAAAGAATACACGTATGAGTTCGACTGCTATTAATGCTAGCGCCATTGAGCCACGCCTCACGATGGAACGTTAGCTACGCATTCGAAAATCACGTGCGCATACTAACAACTAAAAATCACGTGCGCATACTAATGCTTCCAACCTCCTCTGGTAGCTGCCTTTCGCACACGCGACAGAGGAATGGACCAGTTGTTGGAGAAATTAGCGAGTCCAGAGATTTCCCCGTCTCCTTTCTGCAGATAGACTGTAGGATTTCTCTGACAGCTGTTGCGGAAGAGCCATAAAGAAGACTTATTGGCTGAGCCAACCAGAGGTTTGTCACACACAGAGCACTGACAATCTTTCGTGGTCTCCATGATAGGCCTAAGCAACGTTATAGAATTCATAAGTAGGCGGGTCTAGTTTACATTGCAGCTATTCTACGGTCAACCACAGCGGCGGGCGTGAAAACCCAAGGTTCCGGTTAGGTACAGGAGGAATGCCGCATACTTAATATTCATAATCCAGTCAACCACACCCACATTTGAATGAATATTGGTTATCATTCCCGCGCGACCCGCGAAATCTTATCTCTGGTATAGCTCGCAGCTGTGATCTAAGACTACAATGTCTGATCAGCACGATCCCTTAGCCAACAATGAATCAGACGCTGCCGGTAAGACCGATTGATCAGCTGCTGCCATTATAATTATAATAATAATCTAAATAGGAATAAAACTGCTGGGTAGATGCACTGGTTGCCTGAAAAGAAAGAGGAGTACAGAATATTGTCGATTGAAATGTCTCACAAGGGAGAGAAGACAACATCTTGTCAAGATTGCTTTGAGAGAGGTACGTGTCTCCGTGAGTACTTGCCGCCTAACTCATTGTCATTGTGGTCGAAGAGTACCTACTAGTTATGAAGCAATTGGGCTAGAGCTTGATCTTCCACTGTGTGTCAGTAGTGATCTCCAAAGTGTTACTGTTTCTCACTCTGAAAACTGTGTGACAGGGTATTTTGATTACTTAGTCATAGATCTTAGAGACTAACGTACCCGGGATAGGAAACTCGTAAATTTCGTTTGCGGATGATGGTTGCGCGCGAAATAAGAATCAGTAACAGGCGAACAATAATGGCTGAATCTACTGCTGCTATCTGCGCTACTGCAGTTAACACAGTCAGCGCCTGATGCAAGCAAAACTATAGATATGTAACAGAGTTCTGAACTCATGTGTGTGTTGTTTGTCGCTGTGTACTACGCGTGCACGACTCCTATGTGTCTCGTTCAGTCTAACTGATTGTTGTCTGTCGCTATAAATGTGTGTGTAAGTTGATTCAAAGTGTTGTTGTTGTTAATTCCAACTGAACAAGAACTCAGCACGTGTACAGATGAGTTTATTACATTGTGTAACAGTCAGACAATAATTATCAAACAATACATCATCACTATTCTTTTACAGGTCGACGCGCTAGAAATAATATAAGTCGCGCTCTAGCATATCCTGGTTTTCAAGCCTCAGCTGTTGTGATAATGTTCAATGGTATGGGTATTCTCTCTAGTGGGTCTTGGCTATCCAGTGATAGCCTCATGATCATGGATCTGGCAGGATATTACCAGCCTGCGGCCCTTCATGCTGCCCGATGCCAGCAGAAACTTGTCAGGGACTAGAGAGAGAGAAACAGAGCCTTAATCGAATACACATGTATTTGTGCTACAGACTTACATGTACAATTGAGTCAGCTACATGGAGTTGGTTTATGAGTCATAAACACAAGTTTACAAGAGCTTGTACATGTAAGTAGACAAAGCCTCAGGCAACAAAACACGCTTACGGAACATTCGCTTGTTCACAAACGAAACTAGCTAGTTTGTGGTGTATGGTATCTAGACTGCTAACTTTTAGTAGTAACTAAGAAGCAAAAATGTGAATGTGCTGCAAGTAATAGGTACATAGAGAATGGCGGCGACCGTTACACAGCATAAAACAAACTAGGAATTACGAACTGGACTCCTACACGACAAACAATAAACTTACATTTACTCAGCTAAGCAATGAGACGAGAATAAAATCTTTTGTAGCTAAGTTGACGCCTTGCTCACTGTTCTGCAGTAGCTTTTGCATTAGCAACTGGAGATAGCTGAAGCCCTTTTCCAGCGCAACCATCATCTGCAAAACATTTTGTACGCGTTCCAATGGGATCACGTGAGTAGTTTCCTATCCCGGGTACGTTAGTCTCTAAGATCTATGACTTAGTCTCGTCCCCAGACCACACCCCTTCCGCTATGCTCGGGAGAGGGTCTGGTTAAATGAAGGCAAATTCCTGGTTCCGTGATGTTTCATTCTCAGAATTGTGAAATACCAATCAGATTGCAGTATTTCCCAAAATTCACATTACCTGCATGCGACATTGATCATGGCTTATCCAAGGAATGCTACAATGTATCATGGAATCGATATCGAAGAGCGCTAAACAGCTTGGATATTCGTGTTTGTCGGCTGAGTAGCAAGAAGTCGTGGTTAATTTCGTAGCGGGTTTGTTTCTCTTCCTACAGGAGCTGAGAAGTTTCTTTGTTACCTAGTCCTACCAAGTATCTTCAACTTGCTTCATAACAGTAAATCTTGCATAGTTATAGTTGTGTGTCCTTTGAAGCTTGATGGAAGACGAGGTAGCTAATTGTTGAGCACATGATTTCGCGCGTGACAATTACGTCATTGAACCAGGAATTTGCCTTCATTTAACCGGACCCTCCCAAGCATTAGCAGAAGAGAGAGTGGTCTGGGGATGAGACTAGTGATTACTATGATGGACAACATCTATCGTACTACCAAATATGGCTTCTCTTGCTTCTTTGCCACTATGAAAACATCTATTGGGGGTGGAAGGGTTGTAGCTATACTTGTCTCAGAGGGTCTACGGATTGTAAACGAGTGGAATAGCAATTGGTCTCCATAGTTCCTTATGACAGATAAAAGTATAGCCTCGTACCCAGGCCTTCAAGTAGTGTCGAGCTAGGTGCTATTGGGAGTCTATTTCCGTTCTGTTTTCAATTGCTCTGCGACTTTCAGAGAGCACAAGCATGGGAACGTTGGGTCAACAAAGGTGCTAATGAAGTTTTACATTCTGATAAGGAGCTCGAGTCTGTTCTGAGATACGCAATTACAGTAATTGCATATGCAACTACAGGTACATTGTACCACTCTGTTTTACATGTCTATACATTATAATTATTACTATGTGTCACAATAATAAAATAATATTATTGTGTTCATTTTAGTTGGATGAGAAATGGCGAGACATTGAGAGTCAACCCTGGTATGTTGGAAACAAAAAGCTTCAAGTGTACATGAATTCTGAATGGATGTCATGTCATCAAGTAAGAATGTTATGTAAATTGCATACGTCATGTAGCTACTATGGTTTGTATCATTGATTAAAGAAGTATCCATTATTATGCTTAGTTTCTAGCAGTTAATAAACGTTGAATGTATAACTGCATATTATACACGTGCAGCACTATAAAGTCTCGGTCAAAGTTATTAATATAAATTTTCTTTCTCACATGCAGATAATGGGCACATGCTTATCGGAAAAAGTTCCATAACAGAGTCGACATGAATTTTCTGACTTGCAATTTTTTCATCCATTCCTCCCACGCCTTTTCTGAGTAATCACATACCCTGTCACACAGTTTTTGGAGTGAGAAACAGTAACACTTTGGAGATCACTGACACACTGTAGAACATCAAGCTCTAGCCCAATTGCTTCATAACTAGTAGGTACTCCCCGACCACAATGACCATGAGTTAGGCGGCAAGTACTCACGGAGACACCTCTCTCAAAGCAATCTCGACAAGATGTTGCCTTCTCTCCCTTGTTAGACATTTTCAATCGACAATATTCTGTAACCAGTGCATCTACCCAGCAGTTTTATTCCTATTTATTATAATTTATAATAACAGCAGCTGATCAATCGGTCTTACCGGCAGCGTCTGATTCATTGTTGGCTAAGGGCTCGTGCTGATCTTCTTTCCAAGACTGGCAGACATTGTGGTCTTAGATCTAGCTAGCGCTAGAAGCCTGTACAGCTGCGAGCTACCAGAGGTTAGATTTCGCGGGTCGCGCGGGAAAGATAACCAATATTTATTCAAAGTGGGTGTGGTTAACTGTATTATGAATATTAAGTATGCGGCATTCCTCCTGTACCTAACCGGAACCTTCTCGTAATACATTAGTACGTGAATTTCGAGCATTTTCAAAATTTCTTACACGTTTTACCGGTTTGTGACAAAATTTGTGCCTTAGTTCGATCCGGATTGTTGCTCACAGCTATGAACAGACTTGCCTGATGCTTGTTTTAGCTTAGCCTCGTCCCCAGGCCAAAATTTTTCGCAACGAAAAACGCAAATGAACGAAACGGCGAAAAATAAAGGCCTGGTCTCTATTGCAAGGGTAATTAATGATACGCATGCATGAATAAAATTAAAGAGTCGGAGCGAGTTTAAAAACAAGAAACGAAATATAGCTAAGCAAACAGGCACTCTAGAAGATTTGATCCGTCGCGAGGGAGTCTGAAGACAACCAGGGCAGCCAGTAAAAACCATCGTTCAGTTGGAAAAATGGACTCGTGAAAGTCTTGGTACGCTACAGTTTCACGTGGGGTTTGTGAGGGCGCCAGTAGATCGGCTTAGACTTCCTGAACTAGTCTACACGTGTTTGCAATCTTTACGCTAAGCAGAGAAACGTGCACACAGTGAGAACTTCCATTACAGTAGAGCGAGAATACGGACAAATACACGGAATGACGCAGTATCCTAGAAGAATACAAGGTTACGGATTCAGAATATCCTGCCGATTATACAGATTCTGTATAACGACTAACGCATGCGCACCAATACCCCTGCAATGGATACCAGGCCCTATTTTCGCATTTCGTTCCGTCATTCGTTTCGTAAAGTTAGCGAAAATTGGGCGTGGGGACGAGGCTAGTTTTAGCTCTGGTAGACGTGCGCATATTTTCCCCCAGAGGCAAAATTTGGTGATTTTTGTACTGATAATTAGAAATTTCAAAATTCGGTATTCACTGATACTGGCTTTATCGTAGCTATTCTGCTTCAGCGATTCAGCACAGTCCTTCTAGCCAACTTCTTGTGCTTTCTGGATGTGTAGATGACTGTTAACACGTCCTGGTGTGCAAAATATCAGAAAAACTGCTCATGTCCAAAAAATGTATTACATTTCTGGCAATGTAACTATTACACTGATTCAATGTGTTTTCAATAGTTATGACGTTCACACAGCCAACAATTATTATGCGTGACATCACAAAAATCCATTGAAGTCGCAAGATGGCGGCAAGAAAACAGCACTCGCAAATGGAAGAGCTGCGCTATTCACGACGAAGTGAAGAAGGCGCTCAAGATAAGTGTTTTCGTAATCATCAATGTGTAAGCTATCCAGCATCTTAACTCCCGCAGGTTCGTGAGTTCTCTAAGCTGATGTTGGGGCTGGTCGCAAAAACCAGTTTTCGGACCGCACTTTTGTAGTAACGCTGACTGGGCGCCAAGATGTTGGTCAAAGGTACGTATAAATTAGTACAGTTCACATATCCATTATGAGCTCTTAACTACCAGCACATACAGAGATCTCCAACTAAACGTGTTCTGCTACATGCCTCATATTGTTTCATGTGTGTGTCACGCAACAAAAAACCATATAGTTCATTACATTCAGTAGGGATAGAGGATCATAATGATACCTGCAACATGGTCATAGCACACTTGGTTCCTGTGATATGAAACAAAATTTTAAAAACACATTTTTCTACTCTCTTCGTGTGTTCCACTGTAGGTGAACTTAAGTCGTCACAGACTGAGCAACAAACACAAAATTTGTTTGCCTATCTATAATACTGTCAGAAAGTTTTACGCAAAGCTCAACATAATTACCTCACTATAGAGTGCGAATCATACCTAACCGTAAAATTGTGCTAAAATCAATCTAACTGTCAGTAGGAATGATAGCATAAAATGTACAATCGCAACAAGAATGCATGCAGACGTATTCAACTACAAGTGGAATGTATATACTCACCATTTGACCTCTCTCAGTGCTGACTACTCGTTCATCATCAAGGTCACACCTATTACCCACTAGAATCTTTTCAACCTCAGCAGCAGCATTCTTTAGTATTTAAAAGCAAGAGAAAAAAACGAAGAGAACAACACAATACAATACAGAATACAGAATAGAATACAGCATTTGACACATGTCTTTGTGTATTTAGTGTTATCTCCCAGAGTTGCAATGTATTTTGGAACAGCAGTCTTGCCCACACATTTTGTACGGTTACATCAAGTGACCAGGAATTCTCAAATCTACAGGTAGTTAGATAGATTAGAATTGTGACTCACCTCTTCTATATTTCTCATCCAGTTTCTAATATTGTCAAATGACCTCTCCTGTGTCACACTGTAGGCCAGCATAATGCCCTGAAGACAAAAATAATGAAGCACCTAAGGTGCAGATGCCTCGGTGGAACGACACATTATCCACAAACACAACTATCCACCATTCCACAAACACAGCAACTGCAGATGCATGTATACAGGATTTCTGTACAGCATAAACCATACTTCCCGTCACATCAAAGGCACCGCCAGGTGCGTTATAAGCCATAACGCCCTGCAGGTGCAAAATGGCGTCGCATGATGATGACTACGGATTCCACCGAGCCTCGTGACAGTAAGAAATGGATTATACAATATAAACCTTGGCTTCTAGGTTGTTATCAGCAATGTGAGACCCTCGCCCTTGATATCAGCCCTCGGCTTCGCCTCGGCCTGATATCAAGGGCGAGGGTCTCATATTACTGATAACCACCCGGAAGTCATGGTTTATATATTACAATCACAATGCAGTGCTTTAGTTATGCAATCAGAAGCCAATCAGTGCTAACCACAATTCAACTGGGCGTGTCTACAGTGTTTAGCACAGCACAGCAGTTACACGCATACCACGAGCGAGATAGCTCCATAGCTTGCTTACATAATTTCTCTGCTATCCTGTAGTAAATTCTAACCTATCAGCTTCTAGGCAGTCAACTGTGGACAGCAAGTTTGCCTCCAGTGGAGAAGTCCAGATCGCCAGCAACGGTGAACAAATAGCACCATAACTCACGAACTAAGCTTCGTATAAAGTTTGAATTCACATGTTCGAAAGCGAGATAATACCGTGTTCTACTTGCATTGCTAGTTTCAGAGCTTAACTTTCAGCGTGCGTTACAAAACCGAATCAGCCATGAGCAATTCACACGGTAACTTACGCACTAAGCTTTAACATCAAACTTCTGAAAATTAAAATCCGAGCAAGTATCGATTTCTACCCGTGTTGCTTTTTCAGCGATTAGTTTTCAGCGAGCTACGAGAAATCATTGCGACAGACTGACAGAATGAATGACAACATGACTACTGTATGCCCCATGGCTCCGCCCACCGAGGCGGCATAATAATAATATTATTATAATGTTCAGTTTTGGTGCTTTTCAAACAGTAGAAATTAAATTTTTAATAGAGAGCTTTAGTTTGCAATAGACCAGTTGCATGTAAGCGCTAAAGAATTTAATTAGTGAATAATTGACGTGACGTCACGACTGGATCCCCAGATAAATAGCCAAAATGTATTGCTGGCAAAGGAGGTCCAACTTTAAAACTCCCGCTCTGCTAAAGCCAAACCGTTTATACGATTATACGAATACAGTGCAAAACTAGAAGTCTAGAACGTGTTGCAAGCGCTCAATAGTGTTTGTTTACACGATTGGTAAAGCGCGGTACGCGCTAAATGCCAAGCCAAAGATGCACAGTGTGTGGTACTAGTAGGACTACCAACCCAGAAGAAGGCTTCCATCGCGTTCCAAGGCAGAAAAACAGACAAGCGTCGTGGTTGAAAGAGTTTTATCTGCAAGAGGATGATGTGAAAGCCAGTACACGAGTTTTTTTGTGACACTTTCCAGATGGAGATGTAGGGGCAGTAATATCTGCAAAGAAGCCACCAGCGCAGAGCAGCAACAGTGTGCTGTTCGTATGGCTCAGCTCCTGGGATGTCATCTGGAGTTAGTACTACTTCTAGCCTTCTAGCTATTAGCCTTAGCCATAATCTCTCCATAGATGATCTATGGTCATCTATGATCATCAAGCGTCCACTGTCGTTCGTGTACCAACTTTATCACCGCCACACAATCGCTATGCACTACGTGAATGATTGAACGTAAGCGATTTGTTCATGTTCGTGCAATGTGCGCTGTAGTTGGAGAATAGTGGCAAATTTAAAGCAGACAATTGGCGATTCTCCATTTGTCAGATTATTAATTTCAGAACAAGGTTACAAAAGAAACAAAAACACGCCCATTGTAATAATCACATAATAAACAAAGCAATAAAATACATAATGAATATAATGAATAATTATAATAGCATGAATATAATAATATATACAGTGATAAATAAAAGAATAATATATTAGTCAAGCTCACACAGAGTGCAAGCAGAAATGAATATGTTCAACACCATTCACGGTAATACTATTTCTCTGGCAACCAAGGGATCCAGACGTGACGTCACGTTTAATTATCAAAGCAATTGAAATACTTTCGCTTACATGCAACTGGTCTATTTACATAGCGTGACTGAAATTCAACTACTTTCTCGCATTTGTATACACAAAGAAACAGTACTGATATAATGAAGCACCTAAGGTGCAGATGCCTCGGTGGAATGACACTCTATCCACAAACACAGCAACTGCAGATGCACATGTATACAGGATTTCTGTGCAGCAATCACTGACAATGCAGTGCTTATAGTTATGCAATCAGAAGCCAATCAATGCTAACCACAATTCACTGGGCGTGTCTACAGTGTTTAGCACAGCACACGGGAGAGATAGCTTCCATAGCTTGCTTACACAATTTCTCTAGACCTGCGCTGCTATCCTATTTAACTTATCAGCTTCTAGGTAGTCAACTGTGGATAGCTTTGCCTCTGAAGAACTCCAGATCGCCAGCAATTACAGCCATGATCAATCGCGACTTCGCGAGTGAGCAAATTGCGCCATAACTCACGAACTAAGCTTCGTATAAAGTTTTTACTTGATCAAAAGCGAGATAATACCGTGTTGTACTTGCATTGCTTGTTTCAGGGCTTAACTTTCAGCGCGCGCTACAAAACCGAACCAGGTGATGCAGTAACTCACGAACAGAGCCTTACAACCAAAATCCTTACAATTCATTTTCAAGCAAATGTCGACATTAGCTTGTGTTGCACGTTTCAGCGCTTGATTTTCAGCGAGCTACGAGAAATCGTTGCGACAGACTGACAGAATGAATAACAGAATGACAACACGACTACTGTATGCCCCGTGGCTCCGCCCACCGAGGCATAATAATCAACACAGCACTCTGGTTCACACATGCAGTACTTCATTAAAAATAAAGCACCAAAGGTGCAGATGCCTCAGGGCAGTAGCATGTATGCTAGCATGCAATTAGCAGATACATATGACAGCACGTATGCACGCAGTAGATCCATGGAAGCATCAAAACAGTATCATGGAAGCATGGAAGCATGCAAGCAGCAGAACTATGGAAGCATGCAAGCAGCAGAACCATGGTAGCATGGAAGCAGCAGAGCCATGGAAGCAGCAGAACCATGGAAACATACAAGCAGCAGAAATGAAGCATGCAAGCAGCAAAACCATGGAAGCAAGCAAGTAGCAGAACTGAAGCATGCAAGGAACAGAACCTTGGAAGCATGCAAGCAGCAGAACTACGGAAGCATGCAAGCAGCAGAACCATGGTAGCATGCAAGCAGCAGAACCATGGTACATTGTAGCATGCAAGCAGTAGAACTATTGAAGCATTGAAGCAGCAGAACCATGGAAACATACAAGCAGCAGAAGCAGAACCATGGTAGCATGCAAGCAGTAGAACTATGGAAGCATGAAAGTAGCAGAACTATGGTTGCATGCAAGCAGTAGAACCATGGACTGTAGTAGCATAGAGGACATGTGGCTAAAATGCATTATACAAGCTGTTGTAATAAAAATACAAGCTGTTTGCTGAAGACCTGCATAGACTGTATCAACACTTGCTTGCTCAGGCTCACTCGATGAGTCTGAAGACGCTTTCGCTCGCTAGTTTCATTTCTGCTTATGGACTCGTGTGACCTGCACTGTCACAGATCAAGTGTGGTGTAGCCAGCTGTGGACAGTATTGTCTCTGAAGGAAGTCCGAACGTTCACAACGGCAGTCCAGGCGAGCAAATCACGCCATAACTCAAAAACAAAGCCTTTAATCGCAATTCTGTCAAATTTGTTTTTTTTAATAAACTACTGAGATCTACCTATGTTGCTAATTTCAGCGCTTAGCAGCAAGCGGTTGCTGAGATACGCATTGCGAACACACACACACAAACACACAAACGAACAGACTACTGTATGCCCACGTGGCTCCGCCCACCTCGGCATAAAAACACGAAAATCTATAGCGTCCATTAATGGAGAAGAGAGACCTCTTCGAGATCACAAAAGAAGACCAGGTGCCAGCAAATGTAAACATGGATTTCCATGGTGAATCATGTTGCTTTTTCTATAATGTCTGTTGGTCAGATATTAGCACAAAAATAATGATAAACTAAACTCTAATCTCAATCAAATGAGTATGGAATCCCCAAGCAGCGATGTGATTACTTCTTGCAAGTGAAAAGCATCAACTGTAGACATAATAATGTTTGACATCTAGGGATTTGCTATGTGGTCAGTACACTTTGCAGGAAATAATTATAATAAAACCACTGTAAACCTCTTTGTACATCATTACCCTAGTCTAGCAGCTGACCCTCTCCATGCCTACTGATAATTGGATGGCCGGCGGGAGAGGGTCTAGCAGACATTGTCATTCATCGAATTTTTATGAATAATGATGAAGTAAAACGCATTACGTAATCGTGTAATTATAGTATACAACCATAGCTCACACAACGCCATCTTGAAATGATATTCATAATGTAAATACGTCATTCTACAAGACACGAACCTATGAATAGAATTAACAGATTTCTGCTAAATATAATTATTCATGACGAATCTGATTGGTCAGTTGTAAACTATGAATGACAATGTTTGCTAGACCCTCTCCCGCCGTCCACCCAATTATCAGTAGGCGTGGAGAGGGTCAGCTGCTAGACAACCATTAACCGTGTGCAGTATGCGCGAGGGTTATGCGTTTGTGTCCGTCTATATATGTGTGTGTGTCGTCAAAAAACACGCCTGTTTGCGTCTTACAGCTCGAAAATCTCCACGAAAACACTCTCTGCAGCTTCTTCACTGAATTTATAGTCCTATAAAGACGTTTTCTGTGCTGGCAAGCCTTGCTCGAGCGGCTAATCCATGGCTTTCTAAAGCTACGTGCCATTGTAAGAGCACTTTACGGTATCAGTGTGGGTGTGTCACCCAACCTCCATCAATTTCCTCACTCAGTCTCACAAGTACCGTACGTCAGAGCCATTAAACTTGAGACCTATAGCTACGGTATCAGTCTTTCTTGATGCCTTCTGTGATGTGCCAATCAACTGTTAGAGCATGTATGCTATCATCTATTTTTCTGGAACTGTGTAAGGGCTAGCTGTAACGTGAGACTTGCAGTAATGCTGAGGTAGTCGTGTTTAGCTCCTAGCTCAGCGCACGAGTATGTGTTCATTAGAACTCTAGTTGGCTTAAAATAAATAATACTAGTACATTCATGGAATGGCAGGGGCGAGCCTGAGCATTGATATAATTTAGCCTCGTCAGTGTATAGTTGTGTATAACATTGTTATTTGCACCAGGTTATGTGGTGAGTCCAGATTTTAGTAGATAAGTCTGTATTATGTGAACACCAGTTTCACCACAGATTTTTGTGCTATAATGTTAATATCTTTTGTTGATGGTGAATAGAATCAATAGTTTGATTATGTTCAGATATGGTGCACTTTCTCCAACTATCTCTTGCTGAGTGTGTTCCTTGCCTAGGCGTCATGAGAACAATGTACCTGGCAGATGTGATGAGTAGGGTTCCTCGGTCTCCTCACTCACTGCAGGCTCTACTGCTATCACACACACGAGCTCATTAGACGTACCTAAGTTACTGTTTGCTCTGTTGCAGCTACTGCTTTCCGCCGGCGTCTCCGGTAGGCCCTTTGATATTCCTTTTGTCGCTCCTGCTAGTCGTCCGCAGGTCCGCTTCCACGTTGATCGGGTGACTACTTTGCCTCTCGTCGTCGCTTTCTGGTAGCGGCCTTGTCGTGCAAAGTTGTTGCTTTTTAGGTGTCTCTGATCTCTGTTGTTGTCGTCCCTGAGTCATCTGCATCATTGCCAGAATGCCAGGTATCTTGTTTGAAACCAAGCGCCAATTATAACTGTGCGCACGTGCTAAAAAGGGCGTTTCCTAGTTATCGGGAACATTGAAAACGACAAACGCTACCCCGTGACAGATTGATAGATACATTCCCCGCCGCGTGGGCCATTGTGCCAATCAATGTGGGGCTCGCTCAGGCTCGCCCCAATAATCATTAATTTTGTGAAGACAAATTGTAAGTTTCATAAGGCTTCAATGTAGCTATTATCATCATTATGTAAGTTACAATAGCATTGAAGTACTGTTATCTGTATTAGGCTTTCATTACTCATGGACCTCAAATGAACACAACACATTATTGAAAATCCCTTTGTAATTAATGTCAATTGATTGATTCAAGTAAGATGGGCATGTCCTGGAATGGCTGTACGTGCGCTAGCAAGCACTAGCACAGTCTTCTCGAGACTCCCAGGCAACTACGATCAAAAGAAGTGTGAAACTATTTAGTGAATTACGTCTTCCTAAAAGCTCCAGAACTAACTACAGTCATACTTTTGGGATAAGTCAGTGCATTAAGTTTGCCGGAAAAAGACGAACACTTCTACCAGGAGCACCATGCAATCTTGGTACCAAATGACAGTTAACAGCTGAGTGCTCTAGTTGATGCCACCTGTGCTAGAGGGATATTTCCCTTTGATTATTGGCTAGTGCTGTTTTCATTAGACTAAGTGGTTTGACCGTGGTCTACCAATATAGTAAATCACGAACGCTTTCACAGCACTTTTCAGTTAACCCTTTAAGGCCTATTATGCCTTTAGGCGTCATATTTGACTCCACCTACTCTACAGACATCATAAAAAGCGCAAAAAAGTGCTCGAGAAAGGTCAAATCAAGTTTAATTGCAAAAGATAACTTTACCTGAAAAAACCCACTGTTTTTCAGGTAAAGTCATCTGTTTCCCCACTGTTTTCCCACTAAAATGTACAGTATGCACGGGGAGAATTTTAAAGGGGCGTCCCCCGTTAATATAACCCGGGGTTCCAAGGGGCGGAGCCCATCGCCACTTTTGGCATTTTTAAGGCTTCGGGATACCCAGAAATGCATTCTTGGGCATAGAATAAATAATGGTCTAAACTATGCTGTTTGCTCACCTGGACACCACCAGGTTTTTGTATCAGTCACCAGGGCTAAACGAAGACCAAAATTGGCTGAAAAATGACGAGGTCGCACAACTTAAATGGTTTCAGTTCCGAAGTGGGAGTGGCCAACTCAGAGTTTAGTACATGGTCGTAAACTTTGACATGCCAGGAAAAAACAGTACTAGTTTGGAACAGCTAGCGGACTGCATGATGTAGAAAATCGCAAGACAAACTGTCAGGTTAGACCAAGTCGAATTTTCGTCAAAATAATTCAGGGACTAAAGGGTTAAGTTGTCAGAAGCAAGCAGATAGTGTCTATAGACTCCCTTAGTGGCTAATTGATGGCCACAATGCCCTATTGAATATTAATCACACTACCCACGTAGACTGCATTTTCTGGGACAAAATGGTGCATTCGTGTTGTGCAGTCGGCTGTACCAACCGCTTGGGACGGCCTGGAAAGTGATTCTTTTTTTTCCTAACTGACAAGATCTTTACTGTGGTACAAAAATTCTAATTTTAGCTGGAATCTTGCTTTTTCTTCCACCGACAACGTGTTTACGTAGGCCATAATGTGGTCTTGCCCCATAAAATGGCATCTGCATGGGCATCGCCAGTATAGGCATGACTAGAATACTCGCTAGAATATTATTTCATTGTATTACAGTACAGTCACACCAATTAGCCACTAAGGAGTCTATAGCTTGTGGTAACGATACAGTTTACACAATGTACCACAAACTGACACATTCCAAATGTTTTGTTGACAAAAAACACAGTTTTGGCATGTGCCACTGTGGCAGTTTGTGGTACAGAGTGTAAGACAGTGATTGAAAATTAAAGAAATGTTACATTAGTGGTACAAGTACTAACCTCGCCTCCAGGTCACTGCCCCTGCTGAGGAGATGGCCTGGTCCAGACTGTCTGTGCATGCCCCAATATTACCCAAAAACTATGGAAATCAATAAAACATCGCGTATACGATCGGAACATACACACTATCGAGATATGTCCGTTTCATATTCCTACTGAAACAGCAATCAATAGCAATGAATGGCAAGTTTAAGCTACGCTAGAAGGCAATTCTGGTGCACTCTCTCCTACTCCGGGAAAGGTACAAACAATGCTCAAGCACAACAAACTAAGGCCATGTACGCTTACTGCCTGCTGCAGCTGTTTTAACGAGAATTGGTAGTATTAAATACTTGTGAGTGAAGTGGTAGCCTCATAGATAGCCTGGAAAGCTGACAATCGATTTTTAGCTGGAGAAAACACGAATTTTAGTTTCTGTACAACAGATTCGTATACTACTACTATCAATTTATGGCCTACTTTAAGGGAAAATCTTCGCACATGCGTATACAGTCAGTACTACATGTAGGCCACTAAATAAAGTGGCCTGGAGGCGAGGCTATACAAGTACAGGTGTAAATACAACTAATTAATTATTCGTTAACACACAATCCATGTAGGCATTTTCGATGACAAAGTTTTTAGAGTGACATAAATTATCATAGCACTTTTACGTGTTTGGCTTGTTGTCTTGCATGCATTCATAAAAGTGCGCACACAAAATTAATTAATTTACTATAATAAATCTTAATGTACACACAAGTATACAACTAACCATGGCACCTCTATAGTATGCAGTTGTTATGGTACGGAAGCGATCCTGACCAGCTGTGTCCCATATCTGTAGCTTTATCCTTCTCCCGTCAATATTGACAATACGAACTTTAAAATCAATACCTGTATAATAACAATACTCGAGTATTCTTATACATGCAGTGCAATGAGGAAAAATAGCATTGCTAAAAAACAGAAAACTATGCTCACTAATGGTGCTTATAAACGTGGACAGGAAATAATCTTCAGTAAATCTCACAAGAATGCCCGTCTTGCCTACATCATGGTCTCCTATCAGCAGTATCTTGAACAAAAGGTCGTACGTACGTATACGCTTCTCGGCCATGCCGAGCAACAAACTGGATGACCACAAGGTGTGGCCAGAGATAATAATAATAAATTATATACTCATAGACCTTAGAAAATAAATTTCGTAAACTCGTAAATTTCGTTCAGTTGCGGATGATGGTTGCGCGCGAAATAAGAATCAGCAACAGCTAGCTAGCTAGGCGAACAATATGGCTGAATCTCAGTACTGCTGCTACCTGCGCTACTGCAGTTAATACAGCGCCTGATGCAAGCAAAACTATAGGTATGCTTATTACATCGTGTAACAGTCAGACAATGACCAAATAATACATTATCACTATTCTTTTACAGACGCACTCATAATGCGACAAGCTGTAAGTTGTGCTCTTGAGATCCTGGTTTTCGAGTGTCACCTCCCGGAGAAGAGGCTTGCCTTGACGCCAGGAAGCTTCTTACAAGTATTGCGCCAGACAGCCGTGTTACAGAGAACATTCTTGCTTGCGTCAAGAACATAGTTATTGCCTTATAGCCATCTGCGTTGCCAATCGCGACAAGAGTTGTTTAAGCGGCTCTATCGCCATAATCGGGCACGAGGACGTCACCATCTTTCGTGGACGCTTGGGACCAGTTTATAATTGCAACAGTGGGAACGACAGCACACCCCATCCTTTTTCAGTACGTTACTGATGCTCTTGTCCCACTGCTTGTCAAAAAGCAGTATCCTGCGGACTCAGCCAAACAGCCTACCAGCCTGCCAGCATTGGACGACAATGAGCGAAATGCCGTTCGATTATGTATACGCCGCAGGATACGTAGTCAAGCACTTGGAGGAGCAGCTAAAAAGAGGTTCACACCCTGTTAAGGAGGAGCTCGTCACATGCTTGGTTGATATGTGTGAGCCAACTGAGGAAGACATTGGTTCTAGGTGGCCTGAAGATCATCAACAAAAGACCTTTGATGTGTTCTTGGCAATAGAGAGAAGAGTGAGGGACTTCTTTAGAGTGTCAACATCCCAAAATCTAACTACAGAAACA
Organism: Haliclona indistincta; assembly: GCA_964017065.1. Classification (NCBI taxonomy): domain Eukaryota; kingdom Metazoa; phylum Porifera; class Demospongiae; order Haplosclerida; family Chalinidae; genus Haliclona; species Haliclona indistincta. Next base: position 14,722,251 of record OZ024783.1, on the reverse strand, counting down.
AAGAAAATCATGAAGGAGTCAGTTACGAGCAATGAAGTTGTCAGGTCTTACTGGGACACGTTGGCTACTACAGCTGAATGGGATAAAGCAGAGGAGAAAGCCCTATTCCCTATGCTCGATTGCTCGTTGAGCTATGGATTACCATCCGCGGATATTCCTTTGCAAGATCCTTTATGGAGATATACAAGCGAGAAAACAAGAAGTCAATTGAAAAATCTGAAGGCCTTAGGAAAAAGATCACATAGCCTGATGCTGCTCACAGCTGACATTTACAAGCCTTGTATAAACATGTAACAAATCTTGTACATAATTTAACCCTGTGTAGGTGATGGTGCTGAACTCATGCTTAAAGTCAAGAATGTTCTGTAAATATTATTGTAATAATCACTTATACGAATACATAATACATTATGTGTTTGGTGTTAATGGGTCAGTTTTTCTTCTCTTTGATCGTCTCGGCAGTGGATCATCATCTTGTTCAGCATTCGAGTCAGCTGTATTTCCGCGGCAGTTCCCTCTAACCCTTTTGCAAAATGTGTGTACTACTCGAAGTACCTGCGTATTTTGCAAAACTGTTTTGCATTGCATTATCATGCATCCCTCCTCTCTGTCTTTGGCAACCAAAGGATTGTTCAAGGGCATCTTGGGAGAGTTGCCTACTTAGAAACACCTTCACTCCAGGAATGCTAAATAAGTAGCGCGTCAGCTGAACAAATGACTTCACTGAAAGCAATAACAAAAAACTATAATAATTATAGTTTACTAGTAATGCGGAGACCAAGACGTGTTTCAACACTCAGGAGCATCATATTCTTTTGTTTTTTAGTGAAACCATTCTGACACTTGTCCTTGTTGAAAGTTGGAAGAGGACTGCGTACACTTTTCTCGCATCCATCCAGATATCCCAAGAAATCCTCTTCCAACCACTATAATTATGCAATATTATTAATAGTATATACAATCACATAAACAATGATACCTTCAAACGAAAGTCTTTAGATGAACGATAGGGGTCTTTGAAACTATTTCTCTTTTTCTTGCCAGAATCGAAGTCTCCAACATTCAGGCAGTCAAAAAATTTGTCAAAATAATCCACAAACTTAGCAGTTTCTGCAGCCTCCTCTCCTTCTACTACTTGCAATGCAGTAGCCACAGAACTACTCAATACCTGTTTCAACAATGAATCATGAAAAAAAATTATTATTAAACTTACTTAGCTTGAGCTGCCAAATCGACCCTCATCATTGAGAATGAGGTCAGGTGTATGTGTTCATATTTCAACTTTGGCAGCAGAGAGAGCCCAGGTGCTTCCTTGATTGCACCATTCCCTGTCTCATTATAACCAGCATGTCACCTCATTTTGTATTTAAGAAGATAAAGTGTGCAAAACTGGGAAAATAGCAGAATAACAAGCCTTTATTCTCACACATTATTTTTTTCATGGACATCTCACACCAGCTAAATTCAAATTAAATGAACAGATTTCACAAAACCCTCGGCGTGTTGCACATTGTAGAGTTAGCTCCTTAGTTATGGTTTGGAAAAGGAGCTTTGCAGCTAAAGCTAACCTGCTTGCTATTAGGGAGGCACGGTAGTGCTGTCACGCCGAAAATTGTCCGCCTACGAAAATTATCCTAGGATACTTTTCGGTTGGAACGAAAATGATCCGCCTTGGACAGATTTAGTCCTAGTCGAGTATCTCTCGCGCATGCCTGTTCAAGCCTTTAAAAGCAAGAAAAACACCGATTGTGATGCTGCCAATGACATTACTTGAGACGAAATGCCCTATAATCAGTATTTAATGCCTGCCTAACTCTCTTATCATGCTAGTTGCTTCATTGCAGAAACCGTACTGAAATTTGCCGAAGAATGGCAACTGAAGACAGAAAATTCGAGCCCAGCCTTCTATTGTGTTTGAACAATTGGAGTCTGTTCGTGATTGAACATTGTTTGTACATAGTTGTTTGTCGCTGTGTTCTGCACGGCCTTATGTGTCTAGAGTTGTAATCTTAGTGTCTCCGTTTGTAATTCATTGTTCCTTGCTCTATTTAAATGTGTGTGTTCTGCTAATAAGTCAGTCTTTGAATCCTGACCTAATTCTGTCAAACACCTTCGGTGCAGAGGACAATGATACAGAGCTAGTTCTTCCTCTCAGATGCATGCAGTGTAGCCTAAGTTTCTCAGTCCTGCTGAGACCATGCAGCTCAGTAGCCCGCGCAGCTTAGCCTTGTTGGCTGCATGCACTACACTGCTCGAGCGAGCGCAGTACACTGACTGAACTGAGCTAACTTCTCTCTGGATCTGATGGTACTACAAATTAAAAGTGTAGCAGTATACTCTGAACTATAGCTCTTTGTATAGTAATCTTTTGTTATTTCTTCTAATACGTCAGTCTTAACTTGTAGTCAGTCAGTCTGTCACCTCTTGTATTTTGTCATGTGAGTGTTGTAAGTCATTGTTCCTCTCTCTGTTTAATTACTGTGTTGTGATTTGAGAATTAGAATTTTGATCCCCATTTGATCCAGTGAATTTCTCTCTTGGTTCTCTGTTCACATTACAATCTATGACGTTACTACACTCTTCTTCTTAGTCTATTGGTACCAATGATAAATATATAAGGAATCTGCATGCTGTGCCGGGAGAACGGTGACATCATAGTTTCAATTTTTAGCCGGACATGCTGCTGATATACCGTCTATGATGAACTCATTGGTGATAGCTACATGTTTTTGAATCCAGCCAGCTTGCAAAAGCTAGAACAATGAGTAATTCATAGCTACTTGTTGATGAGGCAACACGGTTCATTTACATGTAAAAACTTTTCACTATTTTGATGTTGTTTGCAGAATATTATATACTGATGACAGTACAGTGGGTTCTGTTATAGCCAATGCCTGTGCATCTACAGATTGAAATCTTCTTAATAGAGTAGCAGATGTGAATAGTGAGCAGATCGAGAGCTATAGACCAATAGCATTGATATTATACAAAGCTGCATGCATGCATGTTTATGATTGATGATGAGACGTTATAATAGCACACAAACTTTTAATCCTCATATTAATTGTCACTGCAAACAAACATATTAATTCATTCATAACTTACCCCGCTATTTGAACTATATATAGACACCATTATAGGACAGTTTTCGTTGGGTCAGTCTTAAATTTGTCCTAGGAGATTTTTCGTTGGCATTTTTTGTCCTAGGACAATTTTGTGTCGGCTAGGACAAAAACCGTCGATCCAATTTTGTCCTAGGACAAAATTCGTCAATCAATTTTTATCCAAGGACAATTATCGTCAGCTGAATTTTGTCCCATGGGACAATTTTCAGGTAGGACAGATAATATCGCTGTGACAGTGCCTCCCTATGTAGGGTTGAACGAGAAAACAAGATGGCGGCTACATACAATGTATTAGCGTTCAAACGCTGATATTTCGCCTGGTGATGAATTGTATACGTCAAAAGACACCTAAATCTGCTCTTTGGCGTTGCCCTATCTTACAGTAGCAAGGAGAATGCTCGAAATTGTTACTAAAGTGACGAACCTGGAAACGGTGAAAATCGAGTTTCGTCATCTTCGTTTTCTTTCTTTCTTTCTTCAGCGTGCCTAGCGCCTTTACACGAGCAATGCCGAGACCAAAACACCCACGAACAGTCGTGAAATTCTTCTGGCAGGTGCCTTTTGAGATTAGTTTTTAGCAAAACGACGATATAAATTCCGCCAATTTCTCGATCGTGATCCATTTTCAGCTAAGTGTTAGACGCCATTACTGTGATTGCGCAATACGCACGTGACCAAGCAGTGGTTAGCGCACGTGACCAAGCACTAGCTTGAGAATCGCCACGCCGTATGGATCACGGAGAACACATACATGTATTTGTCTTGAGTATTCGAAGAACGGTAAGCTCGTATAGGATCACCATTCTGCGCTTGCCAGATAATTACAACTGTCGTACAGGTCTACAAACAAGTATGGGCGGGGCTCGTATCCATTGCATGCATGCGTAGGCGAGCTGATATGTACAGCATAACTTAGCTACAAGTTCAAAATTCTTAATGATAAAGAAAAGCCATCAACAACAGGAAAACTAAACCAATGGTGGAAACAAAGACAGCTCAGTACGTGCATGATATTGAACTGCACTTCGCTGAAAAAGAAAAAAGGACACAAAGAAGAAAATTAAAAAGATTTCTATCGAAATCAAAAGGATGTAGGGTTGTGAAATCTACCACTGGTCCACAATGTAAAGTAACAAGGAACAAGCATGGAATGGTAACACGATTGACTTAAGCTTGCTAACAGACCATAGATCCCTACATCAGTGGCTGTACATAAGATCAATATTAAATTTTGTCACAAGCTGAATGCACGTCAGGTGTCAGTCAACATCAACTAGCTGAACTAACTATAGCCAACCACAGCAGCCACTGATTTAGGGATCTATATAATAGTTAGACAGTGCATCCGAGGATCTACGCGATTTAGAAGCCCGAGAGCCGTTGCTATAATAGCGTCCGAGCGTAGTGAGGACGCTATGGCAACGGCGCGAGGGCTTCTAAATCGCGTAGATCTGATTGGATGCATTGTCCAACTGGTTTAGACTATAGCAACAGCGAACAGAAACGACGCAAGCCATACAGTCGAATTCAAACAAGCAAAGCAACCACTCGCTTTTTATTGCCTTCATTGACGGCGATATTCCTTGGATACCCGTGGGCAGAACTATGAATAGGCTCCAGAGCAGTGCAAGGAAGAATGCCGTCGAAGTTTTAACTGAAGACTTGCTATATGGGCTAAAGGTTTGCTAGGAGGTGAAACACCGAAGATGCTATTGGACACTGTAGTTTCCTACAATGGTCTTTACTTCGCACTACGCAGTGGGGGAGAGCATCGCCTATTGAGACATTCACCTTGCCAAGTTGAGGTGGTCGAAAAGCCAGGTGAGCGACCTTATCTACTATACCACGAAGACCGTGACACATCCAGGAACCATCCTAGTGGTCTACAGGGATGCAAAACTATGCCTAAAGTTGTTGTTCGCTACTCCAACACACAGAACCCCGAGAGACGCTTTTTTTTTTTTTTTTTTTTTTTTTTTTTTTAATAATATTTATGCAAATGCAATGGTGGCATAATGTAGCTAATAGCTAATAGAAGCATGCACACCAAATTATGCAAAGAATAGAGATACATAGTGTTTAAACAAGTTCAGAGACTCAGCATGTGCCCAACTCGGCAATTGGTTCCATATCCTAATTGCGCTTGGAAAAAATGAGTTGTGATAGGCATTGGTTCTTGCTGAGGGTATATGGAGACAAGGAGAGTTAGGTGTGGAGTGTCTTCCACGATATGGCAGTAGGATACCAGGAGGAAAGTAAAAGTGACCATGATAAATTTTATATAGAACAGAGAGCTTTAAATACATCCTTCTGTTCTCCAGTGTTGGTAGGTCAGCTAACTCAAGAAGGTCATAATAGTCATTGTCCCAGGATTTAAGACATATTTTAAGACCAAACTTCTGCACTTTCTCAAGCTTGTCGATATCCTTAGCAAGATGAGGGGCCCAAACAGGGACTGCATATTCGAGATGTGGACGAATCAGAGCTCTGTACAACTCGATCATGCCCTTAGTGTCTATTAGCCCATAGAATCTCCTGTAAAGAAGACCAAGTAGTTTTCTTGCTTTCTTGCAGACAGTGTCAATATGAGGTGACCAGCTCAATGAAGAGGAGATGAGCACACCAAGATATTTAAAAGTCTCAACTTGCTCCAGTGCACTACCACCTAAGCTGAGAGACAATGGTTGTCTTGGACGTCTTTTCCTTGATATCAGCATGCATTTACATTTCACCGGGTTAAATGACAAATGATTATCATCAGCCCAGGCTTTCATAGTGTCAATGTCACCTTGCAGGCAGTGTAGATCAGGAGCAGAATTTATTGGCTTGAAAAGCAGCATATCGTCTGCAAAGAGGTTAATCGTGCAATTTGCTGACAGCTGTTGTGAAGCCACATCATCGATATAAAGGAGAAATAATAGTGGCCCAAGGACTGATCCTTGAGGGACACCAGACAGAACGTGGATGTTTGATGAAGATGCTCCATCACAAACAACATGCTGCCTACGTTCAGTGAGATAGCTGCAAATCCATTGGGTGATTTTGGAATCAATGCCAATACTACAAAGCTTGCTCAGCAGCGGTCTGTGGGGAACCGTGTCAAAGGCTTTTCGAATATCAAAGAAGACAGCACAGACTTCTTGACCTTCTTCCAAAATTTGAAACCACTGATTGGTGACATGGAGTAAAGCTGTTACAGTAGATTTACCATGCTGAAAACCCCATTGTTTGTTAGAGAGAAGATCATTTTCATAGAGATAATCAGCAAGAAGAAGATAGAGGTGTCTTTCTAACAGCTTGCTCACGACTGATAACAAAGAAATAGGTCTAAAGTTAGCAGCTTCTCTTAACTGCTTTTTTGACTTGGGAATGGGCACAACGGAGGATATTTTCCAGGACTGAGGAAATGTGGCAAGGTCGATCGAGATATTGAACAGCTTGGCAATCGATGGAGCGATACTAGCAGCTGTAGCTTTAAGCATCTTGACAGAAATCCCATCAGGTCCACTGGCTTTTTGAGAATCGAGAGCATTGATGAGAGCTTCTATCTGACTCGGAGCACAGAGCAAGTCGTCTGAGGGGGCGTTGGAATGCAGCAGATCAATGTCAGCTGCAGTCAGAGGGGATATGGAGGAATTAAAACAGGATCCAAAAAAGTTGTTCAACATTTCCGCTTTAGCCTCTTTAGTTTTGGCAAGCTGCCCCTGATGATGGAGTTCAGGAATAGAATTTTGTTTTTTGCTAAGAAATTTAATGGCTTTCCAGAAGGATTTTTTGTCTGCTAAGTTGATTCTCTTAAAGTATTCCTTCTTGGAAGATCTCATCATTTGAACAACCCTGTTACGAAGCTTTTTAAATTTTGCGAAATCCTTGGATTTGCCGGACCTCTTGGCTGACTGAAATACATTATTGCGCAATCTGATGTAGCGTACAGTATTACTGTTTAACCATGGGACATTATTATGCTTACGTAATGTCTTCTGGGGAATGCACGCCCTCATGATTTCCAAAAATTTGTTGGTCCAGTTCTGAGTGGCTAGATCAATATCTCCTTTATCAAGGATAGAGTCCCAGTCTGTCTGATCAATTAGCTGGTTGGCTCTGTTGAAATCAGCAAGGTCATATCTCCAGATTTTCCTTGGGGGTTGGATAGCTTGTTGGAAAGTAACTTTCCATTTCAAAACTAAACTGATGCCAAGATGATAGGAACACTTGTCTTGGTCAGCAAGCTGAGGCGTAGTAGTGCACTGAAGAACATGGTCAGGTGAAGATACGAGGGCTAGATCAATCATAGAGTTGCTGTCAAAATTGAAATGAGTTGGAGTTCGGACAACCTGGGTAAGTGAAAAATACTGGAGAATTTCATTGAGTTTACAAAAATAAGGATGATCTCTGTTACAAAAATTAATATTAAAGTCACCAATGAGTACAAAACTAGAATAACTATGAGGAGAAAGCTCTTGGAGAGCAGAATGCAAATTATCAAAAAAACTAACTGAAGAAGAGGGTGGGCGGTACAAAACAGAAATACAATGTTTACCAGAGCCATGATTAGAACTGACAGAAATAGATAACAATTCCAAACCATCACTACTAATAGAAAGATGCTTGCAAATTAATGATGAATGAATGAACATTAAAACACCACCACCATTCCTGTTGCGATCAAGCCTGATAATCTGATAACCATCAATGCTGATTTCATCATCAGATATATCAGGTGACAACCATGATTCCACAATACAAATAATAAGAGGATTTCTAGCAACAGCTTCTGCTCTTAAATGATCAATTTTTGGAAATATGCTCCTTGCATTAAAATACAAAATTGATAAAGAGGATAATGTGGTGGAAGCAGAAGTATTGCTATGACTTACAACATCATGGTTTATGTTGGAGGTTGTGGAGTTTGGCCAACGACCAAAAAAGACTGACCACAGGAGATTTCAGCAGGAGGGCTAGGATCTGATTCAAACCTTTCCGGTGTGAGAGTTGTAATAGAAGAGTTGGAATTAGGGAAAGATACAGTAGCAGTTGAAGGAGAGTTAGGGGGAAGTACGAGAGAACTTCGGATGGAAGCCACAGCTGTAGTTGTCGCTCTATTTAAGAAGTATAGACAACTTTGCCCTGACGATCCAGTACATGGACAACGCATTTTACCTGCAACCATCGCTTTCTCCAACTGAGACCTGTTGGTACACACAGAAACCACTCGGTCACGCCTCGCTCAGTAGTACAGTGGCTCAACTGTGCAAACAAGCTGGCTCCGACGACTAACCAGACTCAAGAGAGACTCACCAGAGATCTACCATAGCTAACTTTATTGATTAAAAGTAAAAAAGTTTTAATAAAAAAACTAAAAAGTGTAGGGATGACTCTTGCAAAAGTAAAGGAACAAGATGGGATGATGCTTGCAAAAGGAAAGGAACAAGATGGGATGCTGCTTGCAAAAGTAAAGGAACAAGATGGGATGATGCTTGCAAAAGTAAAGGAACAAGATTGGATGATGCTTGCAAATGTAAAAGTCTCAAGTATCCCTACATCAGCGGCTTGCTGCGATGACGTGCAACTGACAGATGCGGAATCCTCTTACTATACCTTTTACAACCGTCAATTACTTAATCGGACTGCGTCCTCCAAACCACAGACATCTCTAGTAAGTCTAGTTATTTACAACCGTCAATTACTTCATCGGACTGCGTCCTCCAAAGCACAGACACCTCTAGTTATTTACAACTGTCAACTACTTCATCGGACTGCGTCCTCCTAAACACAGATACCACAGTCTAGTTATTTACAACCGTCAATTACTTCATCGGACTGCGTCCTCCTTCAAGCCGCTGATGTAGGGATACTTGGGACTTTTACATTTGCAAGCATCATCCAATCTTGTTCCTTTACTTTTGCAAGCATCATCCCATCTTGTTCCTTTACTTTTGCAAGCAGCATCCCATCTTGTTCCTTTCCTTTTGCAAGCATCATCCCATCTTGTTCCTTTACTTTTGCAAGAGTCATCCCTACACTTTTTAGTTTTTTTATTAAAACTTTTTTACTTTACTTGTTCCTGTTACTTTTTTGATCACTATCAGAGAGAGAGAGTCGAGGAGCATGGAATGTTATTATCGGCAATCACAAGAATAATGAAAAGGTTTAAATTAGTTGGAGAGGTTGAGAGTATGAGTTGACAACATGATATTTCTTACAACTGTAATGGATGAAGAAGAGACTAACACTAACAACTCAGTGGAACACTATGATGATCATGGCTGCAAGCCAGTCCTTAGACTAGTCCCCAGGCCGGCTTGCATGTTGATGTCGATATCACGATCACAGAGGCTTCTAGCTTTTTACAATGACCAATGTCCAGTAGTCAACAGCACAGGGGTCCTATGGGTACAGCTAACGCCGGGTAGTGTAACAAACGTTTTAGCTAGTCTAGCTAGATCGGGTACGTAGCATCATGATCATCACCGTCGTCCGGTTCGCGTTTGCCGTGGGTCATGATGTCAGCATAGACAGATCAGGGTTACCCAGGGTATAGTATACTGCTTTAAACAAATGTTCATACCTCTAGGCTCTAGCTTGCACGCTGAAGCGCCCAGAGCAGAGAGAAAGCGAGAACCGAGCTCAGTTTTAAAACTGATGTGGGCGGAGTCAATGATCGGCAGCGACTAGAGGGTTAATTAATTAATGGAGTCGCTCTAACAGTCCAAAACGGTCCAAAAACCATGTTTTTCAAGGATTACTCACTTCTGGTAGTGTTTGATGCCTATCTAAGAAGTAAGTGCACTATTCCAGACATATACACGTGCGATGGTGCAGGTTTGGTAGTCATTCGTTAACTCAGGACAGCGCTAGGCTTACCGAAAGAAGAAAGAAAGAAAGAAAGAAAGAAAGAAAGAAAGAAAGAAAGAAAGAAAGAAAGAAAGAAAGAAAGAAAGAAAGAAAGAAAGAAAGAAAGAAAGAAAGAAAGAAAGAAAGAAAGAAAGAAAGAAAGAAAGAAAGAAAGAAAGAAAGAAAGAAAGAAAGAAAGAAAGAAAGAAAGAAAGAAAGAAAGAAAGAAAGAAAGAAAGAAAGAAAGAAAGAAAGAAAGAAAGAAAGAAAGAAAGAAAGAAAGAAAGAAAGAAAGAAAGAAAGAAAGAAAGAAAGAAGAAAGAAGATGAACAATTCGCGTGGGCGGCGATTTCAGTTTACCACTTTAGAAACGTCTGCCCGCTTCGCCAAAGGCATTTTCATGCTCAGAACAATCGCCTGATCAATCCTAGATGTCTGGAATCTCGACAAACGTTAAAACAGCGAAGATCTGCAATGCCCTCCCTTAGAGTCGCCATCTTGATTTAAGTCGTCAAGCAAGCAGTCCCGGCGACTTTCATAGACTTCCTACAAGCGCTCGCACTTCAGATTCCCTCGGAGATAGTTAAAATACAGTAGAAATGTATAACAGTAGAGATATGTGCGAAAACACATTTTCACACATGAGTAGCCGCCATCTTAGTTCGAGGTCATCCCTACATATCATTGCCGATCGGCAATGATAATTCAGTATTATTTTTTGCGCAATAATCGTAATCTATTGTTTTAGCACCACGTGGCGGGATTACATTACGGAGTGGCAGGATTACATTATGGGTGGCGGGATTACATTATGAGATTTAGATCCAAGCAACTAGACAATCTGATTGGCTAATACCACTAAGCTATAGTCTAAGGTCTGTTAGCAAGCTTAAGTCAATCGTGTTACCATTCCATGCTTGTTCCTTGATAGTTTACATTGTGGACCAGTGGTAGATTACACAACCCTACATCCTTTTGATTTCGATAGAAATCTTTTTAATTTTCTTGTTTGTGTCCTTTTTTCTTTTTCACCGAAGTGCAATTCAATACCATGCACGTACTGAGCTGTCTTTGTTTCCACCATTGGTTTAGTTTTCCTGTTGTTGGTGGCTTTTCTTTATTATTAAGAATTTTAAACTTGTAGCTAATAATAATTGTTATGCTGTACATATCAGCTCGCCTACACATGCATGCAGTGGATACGAGCCCCGCCCACAATTGTTTGTAGACATGTACGGCGGTTGTAATTATCTGGCAAGCGCAGAATGGTGATCCTATACGAGCTTACCGTTCTTCGAAGACTCCAAACAAATACATGTACATGTATGTGTTCTCCGTGATCCATAGGGCGCGCGGCGATACTCAAGCTAGCGCTTGGTCACGTGCGCTAAACACTGCTTGGTCACGTGCGTATTGCGCAATCACATCAATGGCGTCTAACACTTAGCTGACAATGGATCACGATCGAGAAATCGCGGAATTTATATCGACGTTTCGCTAAAAACTAAGTTCAAAAGGCACCTGCCAGGAGAATTTCATGACTGTTCATGGGTGTTTTGGTCTCGGCATTGCTCGCGTAAAGGCGCTAGGTGCGCTGAAGAAAGAAAGAAAGAAAGAAAGAAGAAAACGAAGATGACGAAACACGATTTTCACCGTTTCCAGGTTCGTCACTTTAGTAACAACTTCGAGCAATCTCCTTGCTACTGTAAGATGGGGCAACGCCAGAGAGCAGATTTAAGTGTCTTTTGACGTATACAATTCATGACCAGGCGATATATCAGCGTTTGAACGCTAATACATTGTATGTAGCCGCCATCTTGTTTTCTCGTTCAACCCTACATAGGGAGGCACTACCGTGCCTCCCTAATAGATGTATAATACATGTCATAATCGACTTATTTAGACAACACATGCAAACTGAACAGATATACATAAACATAACTCACCTCTGTTTGCATGCCAATTTGTATTAGCACCTTCTTTTAAAACAGACAGAATATCCTTCAAATCACCTCCAGAACAGCACAATGAGTATAGTTTCCAGTCCTATGCGCACGTGGGCATAATTCTTAAACAGCATGAGAAGTATTGATGATTAAAATAATTATTATAAAAAAGAAATGTCTCATTTGAAATGTTTACCTAATAACTAATTAGCAAGATCAGCTTTATACCATTATCTTGCTAAGAAATCAAACTGTTGATTATTAAATTTTTACCACAAACCTTAAAGCTATAGCGCCATAGAGTACTTAAAAGTATAAATCATCACAAAACATACAATTGAGAATATTCGTATAACAAAAAATTTAAATTTCATGAGATACATTTCATGTTAAAATATTTTTGTAGGTCAATCTGTTCCACAAAAAAATTAACATCGAAATTTTTTTATAAACAAATGCAAATATGGACTGACCAAGACGCTCAGGCACTGGCGATCGTCAAGATGTATCTGACAGCAAAGTAGCACTGTCGCTGGTTCAGTAAGTGACTCCAGACAAACAGTATTTCAGCTACAGCCAGCTCTTGAGCATAAATTCGAGTCTTCCAGCATGCAACTTGCAAAAACTCGACATACAAGTGTTTGTTGGTAAATAAATGTCATGTTTTATTTTTGTGGTTGATCCTACCCACGAAAATAATTTTTAACAACGAAATTACCCAATTGATTTTGTGGCATATTAATTTTATAGTACCAAACGAACAAATAAAGAAGATCCTTAGCTTACATGTATGAACTGCATATTAAATATTATGTGCAATGAGACTTACATTGTCATGTAACCTTTCATGGTATAATTTTATTTGGTTAGCAAGACTGAAGAATGCCTTTAAGAATCAAAAAAATTAAACAAGTCGTAACAGATTTATTGAGAGTATAAATCCAGTAAATAAAGTAAAGTAAAATAGCTTTAATAAAAAAACTGAAAAGTGTAGGGATGACTCTTAAAAAAGGAAAGGAACAAGATGGAATGATGCTTGCAAAAGTAAAGGAACAAGATGGAATAATGCTAAGCTTGCAAATGTAAAAGTCCCAAGTATCCCTACATCAGCGGCTTGCTGCGACGCAACTGACAAATACGGAATCCTCTTCCTATACCTTTACAATCGTCGATTACTTCATCGGACTGCGTCCTCCAAACTCAGCTACCTGCAGCTTATTTACAACTGTCAACTACTTCATCGGACTGCATCCTCCTAAACACAGATACCTCTAGTTATTTACAACCGTCAATTACTTCATCGGACTGCGTCCTCCAAACACAGATACCTCTAGTTATTTACAACTGTCAACTACTTCATCGGACTGCGTCCTCCTAAACACATATACCTCTAGTTATTTACAACCGTCAATTACTCCATCGGACTGCGTCCTCCTTTAAGCCGCTGATGTAGGGATACTTGGGACTTTTACATTTGCAAGCTTAGCATTATTCCATCTTGTTCCTTTACTTTTGCAAGCATCATCCCATCTTGTTCCTTTCCTTTTTTAAGAGTCATCCCTACACTTTTCAGTTTTTTTATTAAAGCTATTTTACTTTACTTGTTCCTGTTACTTTTTTGATCACTATCAGTTTGAACTTATTAGTTGTATTGTATGATAGATGTTATTTCATTTTGACAACTCTGTGAGCAGCAGTTACTAGTCTAGCAGATGTGAACGTGCACAGGGTCTGGAGAGTAAGGAGTGTAGTTTAAAATAATGTTTAATATTACCAATCATTCATTGAAAGGTTTAAAATAGTAAAGAGGTTAAGGACGCAGATAGCAAAATATCAAGTCCAGGTATGATTTGACAACATGAGTACAGTAATGGATGAAGGAAGAGACTAATATACTGACAATTTACTCATGATGCTGCAAGCCTAATAGTAGAAGCACGCCTAGTAGAACCTTGTTGATGTCAATATCACACTCACAGAGGCTTCTAGTCCTTTACAACTTACGCTGCGTGGTGTATGAACCTTACTGTGCGTAGAATCCCAGTTGCTGCCGGTAACTGAATCGTTCACGTCTGGGTATGTCACTTTTAACCCGCCATCTGAAGCTTTAACGAACAGATCAGTGTTACTTAGGGTATAGTACTGCTCTAGACAAATTTCATACCTCTGGCTTGCGCGCTGAAGCGTCCAGAGCAGAGACAAAACGCAGTATCGATCGAGATGGCTGCAAAACTGATGTGGCGGAGTTAATGATACGAGCGACAAGAGGGTTAATCATTTAATGGCGTCTTCAGTCCAAAACGGCCCAAAAACCATGTTTTTCAAGGATTACTCGCTTCTGGTAGTGTTTGATGCCTATTTAAAAAGTAAGTGCACTACCCCAGATATATACACGTGCGATGGTGCAGGTTTGGTAGTCATTCGTTAACTCAGGACAGCGCTAGGCTTACCGAAAGAAGAAAGAAGAAGAAGAAGAAAGAAGAAAGAAGATGAACAATTCGCGTGGGCGGCGATTTCAGTTTACCACTTTAGAAACGTCTGCCAGCTTCACCAAAGGTATTTTCATGCTCAGAACAATCGTCTGATCAATCCTAGGTGTCTGGACTCTCGAGAAACGCTAAAACGGCGAAGATCTAGCAACGGCTCTCTGAGAGTCGCCATCTTGATTTTCGTCGTCAAGCAAGCAGTCCCGGTGACTTTCATAGACTTCCTACAAGCGCTCGCACTTCAGATTCCCTCAGAGATAGTTAAAATGCAGTAGAAATGTATAACAGTAGAGATATGTGCGAAAACTCATTTTCACACATGAGTAGCCGCCATCTTAGTTCGAGGTCATCCCTACATATCATATTATCATTGCCGATCGGCAATGATAATATGTAGCTATAATATACCACTCAATATTTTCATGGCATAAACTTTACAAAAAAATTTAGAGGGACATAAATAAACTTTCTGGTCGTGAAATTTAAACATGTGCAGGTCTGAAGAATGAAATTTACATTCCATTCAAGCAGTATATCTTTCTAGCATTGAACTGCAGACGAAGAACGATATAGAACAGTTAAACACATCACAACACCTAGTCTAGTAAGTTGTTTTGAGAAAAGATTATGCTACTGGGAACCAAAGAATCATGTATAATGGTAATTTAATGAAAAGTTGCACTTCTCTGGCTCTAAGTGACCAATTCAGACAAGCTAGTATCTCAATTGTTATTAAATCAATGCGCATGGCAGAGTTGCCTATTTTTGGAAGTGCAAACAGCAGCAATGAAGACAATAAAATTTAATAATCACATGCGTGGGCTATATATACCCAGGTTCAATGATCTCAATCTTTCCCACTGTACAGTACCGCTCACGAGTAAGTGGACCAACACCCGCGGGAGACTCGCAGGCAACCCGGGGGTAATTTTGTCTTGCCCGCGGAACCGTGTATCATTAACCGCGGGTAGATGCGAATACACAGTGCACCACGCTCTGGTGAGGATACGTGCGAGCACTGTATATGCTCGCGAAAGTCACACAACGACAACGTGAGACTGCCTAGCTATCCAGTGGGTCGCGAGTGCATGCAAGGCTGCATGAGGGCCGCGGGTTAGTGTGGTGCGGGCAGCAGGTACACGTTCACGGACCCGCGGGCACCCCCGAGTTACGCGCGGTTAGCCCGCGGGTTTGAGTACACTTACTCGTGAGCGGTACTGTACCTGACAGTCAATTGCATTGTATGCTAAATGTGTATGTGTACATCCTGCACTCACCGCATCCACATTATATCCAGTCTTGTGACTAATCTCCAAAAAATTGATTCCAAACTCATCAGCTAACTACAGACATACGTAGCACCAGAGAACAGGTTAAAAATTATAGCCCATGCAGTGAGTACTATGTAAGATTAACAATTAGCACTTCAAATGAGGTTGTGTTTGATTTAGCCTCTGTGCACCTGTGCATAATTAGGTGAACATAAGACGTCACAGACTGAGCAACAAACACAAAATTCGTTTGTGTATCTATGATCATACTGTCAGAAAGTTTCACGCAAATTATTAGTGACCATAGAGCTCATTTTTGTACTCAAGAATAACATAATTACCTCACTATAGAGTGCGAATCATACGTACCTATACGTAAAATTGTGCTAAAATCGATCTAACTGTCAGCCGGAATGACACAGAATAAAATGCATAATCACAACAGGCATGCATGCTGACATGCTCAACTACAAGTGGGATGTATATACTCACCATTCGACCTCTCTCGGTGCTGACTACTCGTTCATCATCAAGGTCACACCTGTTACCCACTAGAATGATTTTAACATCATCAGTAGCATACTTTAGCATCTAAGAACAAGAGAAAAAATAGAAGAGATCACAGATAACAGTGATTGAATACAGTGTGTAGTATTTGTCACATGTCATTGTCATTGTGCATGTGGCTTTATCTCTCAGAGTTGCAATTTTTGGATGCTAAAACAGCAATCATACCCACACATAATTATTGTAAGGTTAATCACATTCATGACCAGGAATTTTCAAATCTACAGGGCAGTAGTGAGCTAGATTATAATTGTGACTCACTCTTTCTTTATCCCCAATCCAGGATCTAATGCTGTCAAATGACTTCTCCTGTGTAACATCGTACACCAGCATAATGCCCTTAAGAAAAATATATAATCATTAGTATTAACCGGCGTTAACGTTTACACTAAGACAATCAATCAAAAAACGGGAAAATGTATGCCTATTTATGCAGCTGCAGCGTTTGGCTGTTGAACAACGCAGTTTTGCCAGCCGGAGTTAATTTGGGGAATGTCGATGTGGCGTTTTAGGCGAGCACGCTGCATGGTACTCACTTGACCAAAGTGAAAGAAGAAACTCCTTGTTGATAGATGTTGTTTGAAGTATAAAGCTGAGGTACACTCATACAAAAGTATGAAATTGTTTTTGGTGATTACACTAGTAAAATCACCGCATTCATTTTTACCATTTTCCTCTGAAGTATTCGCTTTTAAAGCATTCATGTGCACCGTTTCTCCATGCGTTTTCGTCATACAAGTGCAAACGAAGAGAAAGTGTAAGTGTAACGAGAAAGTGTAACTGTCATACTAGTGTAATTATACTGCTTTTCTAGAAATTTATCTAGTAGTCAGAGAGCTTTAGATTGCAATTTATGCAGCGTGACTGAGTTTTAACTACTTTCTCCCATTCGTAATCAACACAGCACTCTAGTTCACACAGTACTTCATAAAAAACACACCAAAATCTAAAGCATGCATTAATTTGTAGTAATTATAGAGAAAAGAGACCTCCTTGAAAACACAAAAGAAATCAGGTGCCAGCAACTGTAAACATAAAATTGATTGGTGAATCACATAGCTACTTGGTGCAGGCATTACAACGGTTTTATTACTTCTTGCAAGGATAAATCGTAAACCGTAGACCGTAAAGCGTGGAGCACTAATGCGTCAAAATGTCATCAAGTCTTTGATCATGCTCCATTGCGTGAATAAATACCAGTGATTTGACACATTATTGACTGCAAGGTGACGCTTTACACTCAAAATCTGCCTTGCAAGAAGTAATAAAACCTCTGTAGCACAACATGATTAAACTAAACTTAATCTCAAAATTAGAATGGGATGACCAATTGCACTATATGTACATGCATGATTACTTCTTGCAAGTGAAAAACATCAACCATAGACATAATATATAATGTTTGACATCTAGAGATTCGCTATGAGATCAGTACACGAATCACACTTTACACTGTTGCAGGAAGTAGTAATATAGAAACCACTGTAAATCACTTTCTACATTTGTTGATATAATCATTTGTGAGGACAAAGTGTAAGTTTCATAAGGCTTCAATATAGCTATGTGTAAGTTACAATAGCATTGAAGTATCAGACTTCCAGTCTCTATTGCAGTACTGCTATCTGTATTCAGCTTTCATTACTCATGGACCTCAAACTGAAAACAACACATTGTTGAAAATCCCATTGTAAAATGTCAATTGATTGATTCCAGTAAGATGGGCATGTCCTGGAATGGCTGTGTGCTAGCAAGTACTAGCCACAGCAGCGGGGTCTTCTCGAGACTCCCAGGCAACTATGATCAAAAGAAGTGTGAAGCAATTATAGTAAGTAAATTACGTCTTCCTAAAAGCACCAGAACTAACTATGGGACAAGTCAGTGCCGTACGTTTGCCTGAAAAGTACGAGCACTTCTACCAGAAGCACCGTGCAATCTTGGTACCAAACGACAGCTAACAGAGTGCTCTAGTTGATCCCGCCTGTACTGGAGGGATGTTTCCTTTTGATTAGTGGCTAGTGCTGTTTTCATTAGACTATAAGTGGTTCGACCGTGGTCTCACAATATTATAGTAAAAATTCAGTTAAGTGAGCAGACTGTGTCTATAGCTTGTGGTAATGATTCAGTTTACACAATGTACCATAAACTGACACATTCCAAATGTGTTGTTGACAAAAAAAACAGCATGTGCCATAGTGCTAGTTTGTGGTACAGCAGTTAAATTACTTCTTGCAAGGGTAAAGCGCGAACCGTAGAGGCATAGAACGTAAAGCACTAATGTTTAAAAATTCCATTAAGTCTTTGACAATGCTCGAATAAATACCAGTGACTTGACACATTAGTGACTGCAAGGTGACGCTTTAAACTTTATTTTTCATTGCAAGAAGTGATAAAACCTTTGTAAATTGTAAAGAAAAATTAAATAAATATTGCATTAGATTACAAGTGCAGGCATAAATACAACTAATACATTATTCGTTAACACACAATTTGAATGGCATTTTCAACAAAAATTTTGATATTATTAGGGAGACACGGTAGTGTCTCCCTATGTAGGGATGAACGAGAAAACAAGATGGCGGCTACATACAATGTATTAGCGTTCAAGCGCTGATATTTCGCCTGGTGTTGAATTTTAGACGTCTTTAGACACTTAGATCTGCTCTCTGGCGTTGCCCCATCTTACAGTAGCAAGGAGATTGCTCGAAATTGTTACTAAAGTGACGAACCTGTAAGCGGTGAAAATCGAGTTTCGTCATCTTCGTTTTCTTCTTTCTTCTTCTTTCTTTCTTTCTTTCTTCTTTCTTCAACTCGCCTAGCGCCTTTACGCGAGCAGTGCCGAGACCAAAACATCCACGAACAGTCGTGAAATTCTCCTGGCATGTGCCTTTTGAGCTTTGTTTTTAGCGTAACGGCGATCTAAGTTCCGCGATTTCTCGATCGTGATCCATTGTCAGCTTAGTGTTAGACGCCATTATTGTGATTGCGCAATACGCACGTGACCAATTAGCAATGGGTAGTGCACGTGACCAAGCAGCTAAAGTATCGCTGCGCCGTGTGGATGATTGGATCACTATCACGGAGAACACACACCCGGCATTTGTCTGGAGTCTTCGAAGAACGGTAAGCTCGTGTAGGATCGCCATTCTGCACTTGCCAGATAGTTATAACCGCCGTGTAGATCTACAAGCAAGTGTGGGCGGGGCTCGTATGCACTGCATACATGCGTAGGCGACTAGGCAGACCTGATATATGATTTTAGCTACAAGTTTAAGAAAAGCCATCAACAACAGGAATACTAAACTAATGGTGGAAACAAAGACTTCTCCGTACATGCATGATATTGAACTGCACTTCACTAAAAAGAAAAAAGGACACAAACAAGAAATTAAAAAGATTTCTATCGAAATCAAAAGGATGTAGTGATGAAGAAATCTACCACTGGTTCACAATGTAAACCAACAAGGAACAAGCATAGAATGGTAACACGATTGACTTGCTAACAGACCATAGATCCCTACATCTGTGGCTGTACATAAGATCAATATTTTGTCACAAGCTGAATTCTATTCAAAGTGTCAGTCAACAGTAAATAGCTTAACTAGCTATAGTCTGGCCACAGCAGCCACTGATGTAGGGATCTATGGTCTGTTAGCAAGTCAATCGTGTTACCATTCTATGCTTGTTCCTTGTTGGTTTACATTGTGAACCAGTGGTAGATTTCTTCATCACTACATCCTTTTGATTTCGATAGAAATCTTTTTAATTTCTTTAATTATGAGCTGATGACAGAGTGATAAAATCATTTTATTTTCATTGCACTTTTATGTGTTTGGCTTGGTGTCCTGCATGCTTTCACAAAAGTGTGTGCACAAATTTATTTAATGTGTTTGTAAACAACTAACCATGGCACCTCTATAGTATGCCGATGTAATGTTATGGAAGCGTTCTTGCCAAGCTGTGTCCCATATCTGCAGCTTTATCCTTCTCCCGTCAATATTGACAATACGATCTTTAAATTCAGCACCTACATGTATAATAAAAATCGATCAGTACTCGATCTTGTGACGATACCAAAAGATATACAGGAGCTTGTAGTTAGTGGTTCCATTGTCATGCATATGTATTCTTATACATGCAGTGCAATGAGGAAGAATAGCATTACTAAAAACAGAAAGCTCTGCTCACCAATAGTGAATTTAAACGTGGAATGGAAATCATTATCAGTAAATCTCACAAGAATTCCCGTCCTGTCTACATCACCGTCTCCTATCAGCAGTATCTTGAACCAAAGGTCGTACGAGCGCGTCTTGGCCATGCTGAGCAGTAAAATCAACCACTGGATGACCACAGGGTGTGGCCAAGAGGAAATAGGTTCAGGTCAGGAATAGGTTCAGCCCTGGGTTCAGGTGGGACTCCCGCAGCCGGATAAATATACTTCCTGTCGTTTGACGCAGGAATTAGACAGGAAATATGCACCCGAACATTGTGTGGGTGTTGTGTATATAAATTTTGCTGTGTATCGCAGTTCATCATTCCTAAGCATTGTGCAGCCAAGTCTATTTTCCCACCCTCCCACTCTGTAAATTGTGTACATGAGTGTGAAGAACTGCAGAGTTTTCGTTTTTCCTAATAGAACACTATCAGATAGTGGGAGAGAAAGAAAAACAGTACTCAAGGACAAGAGTAGTAGGTGTAGGACACTACGTAGGATACTAGTGGTAGTTGGACACTAGTACAGTAGTAGTGTAGGTAGTCACGTATGAGCTGTTGTGCCTGGGTTTTCCAGAGTTTTTTTTTTCTCAAAGAGTTTTTTACCTCTGGTTTTTTCCCTGAAGTGGTGATGGGCCAGCACCACTTATAAATGCTTTGTTATGACCCCAGCTCATTTTTCAGTATGTATGTTTATGTGGAATTAAAGCTGTTTTTGGCGTGCACAGCAGGCCGTAACCCTAGAGTGTGATTGTTGACAGTGCATGCAAGGTGCATGATTCGAGAGATAGGGTCACCGCATACACGAAGATTCAGTGTAGGGTATAGCTTACAACTGCAAAGTCAAACTGTTATAGTTCTCCGCTGAAGAAGTAACACACGACTACTGCTTACGAGTACAGACTGTACAGTATAGAGTAGATAGACTGATTGAAGGTCCAATGAAGTCATAATATTATCAGGAGCGCATTATGAGAGTGAGCGCGGTAAGAAGGCAAGAGCGCGCGACACTCCCGCGCACTTGATTAAAAATTGCAACTCCACACATGATGGCCTTGTTTCTAAAGATAGACTTGTGATGGCCGACGGTGGGCGTACGTACAGTTTCGTATTGGATAGAAGAAGTGAGAGGAAATACCGATCGGTCATCGTTAAAATGGACCGGAAGACCAGGCATGCATGGTACATCAAGCTAACAACCAACTCGCGGACAGCTGACTCGAGGATCGAGGGAGCTCGCCCTCGGATTGTGGTCCGAGTTTCCCGCCTCTTTGACCGCGAACAGTGCGGTTGTGGTGGGAGAAGTGATCATCCTGGTGCACTCAAGAATCAACAGCACTCGGAGGAAAAATGCAATCAGAGAGACCTGGCTAGCTCCGAGGATGCTCATTGGTTACTCGGTGCAGTATCGATTCTTGATCGGAGGCCTGGGTGCTAGCTAGGCAGGTGTAGAGATCAGAACACTGGATACTGCACTGTTAAAACGGGGGTGTTGTGGTGACACTCCATGTTGTGTAGGTACTCGTTTAAAATTCAGAATCAACGATTTTAAACGAGTACCTACACAACATGGACAGCAAGATCATGGTGACCTGCTTGTACTGTGGGATGTATCAAACAGCTACTCGTCTCTCAGTAATAGAACACTGCAGTCAATGGTATTTATCAACCATCACTACAACTTCTCATTCATGCTCAAAACAGATGATGACGTATTCCTCAACACACAGTGAATACTCAAAGACCTTAAAACTCACCTCCCCACTCATCGACTCCACTGGGGCAGATCCTCTTGTTACAACCCTCTCATTAACAAAGGGCAATGGCGGGAGACCAATGGCACTTCTGTAACACATACTTTCCGTACAACTATGGAGGCATGTATGTACTATCGAAAGACTTAGTGAACTTAATAGCAGAGAATGCACCTTACTTACAGACCTACACATGCGAGGATGTCTCAGTAGGAGCATGGCTGGCTCCTTATAACATTGTTCGTGTTGATGATGTACGTATTTTTTCTGGTCACAATAGCAGACGATGTAGCCGTGGATTCATTGCTGTGCATATCAACCATTATCTTGCTCACAAGCAGATGAAGAGGTACTATAATAAGTTGAGAAGAAAAGGATCAGTCTGTTCTAGTATTTGTAAAGAACAGCCCATTTCATGGAGTACTATTACTAGTAAATGCGACGAGAAACCCATTCTTGTCACTAGATAATAATAGGAATAAATAATAAATATTCTTTGTATATGAAAAAGTATATTAACTTTAAAATTAAGAAAACAGCATGTCATTCAAAATTGTTATGTCTGAATCAAGAACTGTTGTCTATAAATTCACTCTGGATAGACTCAGCGAGAGTCTCTTCTCCTACTGTACGAGACTTGAGAACACGTACAAGAGTGCTCCACTTGACTGGATTATAATCAGCAGTTGCTAGTTGCTGCCACATACTGAACACTTCTGTAAATGCATCTAGTGGGTCACCACGATGCTGCTTATCAATGGAATTAAGCTTTGCTCTGGAAAGCCCAAGTACCACACCAAAACTTTTCCATTTATCAGGAATTACATTAGCCACACTTTCTATGAACTGGAACAGTGAAATTTCATGACTGTCACCTGGAAATAAGATACACTGTAATTTGAGTCTTTTGACCAACTGGAGTAACTCTGACATAAGGAAGCTATTAATTTTTACAGCTGAAGTTATCGCAAAAAAATAATTTCGTCCAACTATTTTTTTGCAGATTTGTTATGGATAATCTTTAGCATGTGGCAAAGAAAGCACATGTAATTGGATAATTTTGACTTTCGCCACCTAAATTTAGGTGCCTCTAATCAATTTTAGATCAAAATTCATTAGAAGGCTACCTAAATTTAGGTGGCCTATATTTGCCAAGTCTATCAAATTTAAATTGAGGTGGTGTTGTCTAGCTATTAGCAAAGTTGCCTAAATTAAGTTTAGTTGGGGTGTTTGATTTTAGCCTACATTTAGGTAAAACTGCTTGAAACAGTGTAAATTTAGGCCTATAGTTTAGGTGGTGAAAGTCAAACTTTTTGCAATTTCGTATGCTTTCTTAGACATGTACTAAAGATTATCGAAAAATTGTTTCAAATCTGCAACAAAATAATTAATAATTAATTTTACAAAACAAAAAATAATAATTATGCACCAATGGTGCAGATACCTCGGTGGAATTGCATGCATACTGCACACTGACATGCTTTGACAGCACACAGCAACTACAGCTATTCTATCAGCAGATGATGACTGTAACAGATTTACAAAGCACAATGCAAGCAATTGATACAAGCTGGAAAATAACATAGTATGCTACTAATTAGCAGGGCATGCACAAGCCATGCTTGTAGCAGCTTTTTTGGATTTTGCTGAATTTTATCCAGACCCGCCACGCTATCCTGTAGTCCAGATCAAACTTACAATCTGCTAGCCAGTTAACCATGGACTTTTGACTTCGGAGAAGTCCAGATCGCCAGCAACGGTAAACAAAGTAAGCAAATCACACCATAACTCACATACAAAGCTTTAATTAAAAAATTTAAGACCATCAAGTTCGAGCTTTTAACGTGTTATGTTGATATTGCACTTACCACCAGCCGATTCTTCGCCGTCTTTCAGAACTAGAGCGGACAGACATACATACAGACAGACATGCACAATTGCTGTATGCCTTGTGGCTCCGCCCACCAAGGCATAATTATAATAGATCAAACTACACAGAAGAAATAATTATGTGAAAAAAAACTATTATTAAACTCACTAATAGATGGATTCATGACAGCCTTTGCAGGGGAGTATGATTCTACTAAGTGTGAGGCTGCAAAATTACACAATAACCATATCATAATGATACTGTATAATATAGACTTACCGTTTTCAGGTACTGGTGCCAGCCATGCAAGCATTCTCTCATTGGTATAGGGACCAGAACCACGATCTGGTCTTACAGAGCAGGTGAGCCAACCGGTCGACACATTAACCTTACACGGATGAAGTATGCTCTCGCACTTCTTGAATGGACACCAGAACCCATCAGAGAACGCTATCTTGCTGGTGTCGAGGTGTCGCTGCTTGCAGACCTCGGCAATAGCGCGGTGTGTGGCAGCTCTAATGAGAGGAGCCACAGATGGGTCACCACTGAAGTGGACGACCAGGCATGCATGATGCTCTACCAGCATCACTACTCCTCCTGATGTACAATTCAATTTAACAACATCACGACCAGCAATCTCCAGAAGAGAGAAGAGTGCATTGTAAAGCAAGGCCACGACTAAAGCAGAAAACAACCCAAGTGGCATCACTTTCGTGTGACAAAGAAGAACAAGAGGAGGCAGCTCACCATCGAGAAGAGGAACAGTTTTCTTGCTACTTGGAAGGATAGAAGGAATAAAGAAAACTTCTTCATCATCAATTCTAACCGGCGCCACTATTAGAAGGTGTTTCAGAATTGCGAGGAAGTCGTCTACTGTGTAGACACACTTTCCAGCTATGTTCACTCGATACTCGCTACAAAGAACATCGACAAGCTCTCCATTAAACAGCCCTCGGTTTCTCAATGTTCGTACTGATGCCATGAACTTAGAGAGGAAAGGATAAAGAGAAGAGATCTGACTGAAGTCAACGATACCAAGATTCAATATTTCAGTGACTTCGCTGAGAATACATTGTGGATCAGTGAAGACCAGGTGAGGAATGACTTTGAAATACATGCAAATAGCACCTTCATCTAAAAACATCAATGCTGCCAATACTTCTTCTCTTTTCATTTCTAAATTCTCACCTATAGCTATACACTCGGCTATACCAAGAACACTTCGTTTCTCCTTCGCTGCTTTGGCACTCAATTCTAATTCAAAAATATACCATCTCGTAGGTATGTCTACCGTGGCATTGCTGCAAGCTTCCATGATTTTCTGCCTTAAAGAGGAAGCCAACTCATCACGCCCTTTTGTGACTAAGGTGTTGATTGGCAGAAGAATATCTCCATCATCATTAATCTCAATGCACATCGACTTTAGCTCACCGAGACTCTTCTTCAACCATCGATTCTTACCACCATGTGATTGCTGAAAGAAAGACCAATGCTTGTCAGCATGAGTACCAACCAGAAGAAACTTAGACTCTGACAAGCCTTTTTCAGAATGCTTAGTAGACGAAAGAATGCGAACCAGCTCTTCAATGCTTTCGAGTTGTGTTTGGTCTAGTTTCGTTGGCTGACGAAGATGCTTGTCATCCTTTACATACTCATACTCTAGCTTGTCATTGATGTCACGATTGTACTTCGAGACGACAATGTTGACTGTGCTTTTCCTAACGAACGCTGGTACAAGGCTGATAAATGACGGTTGTCCACCAGAGTCTATCAGGTGGATAAAGGTCTTTTTCTGCTCAAGATTCTCAGGAATTGTTGGAGGACAAGAAACCATATTCTCGACAAGATTATACACCATGCTGCTCATCGGTGGACGGGATGGAATGTAATTGCTGGCATTCTCATCTAAATTAGATTTCTGTGGAACAAATGATGTACAGCCTTCTTTGTAAACTTGTGAATGTGGTAGCTGCTGAGATGGCTGCGGCTGAGATGTACTGCTCTTTACTGAGATGTGCTGCTTCTGTGATGTACTAATTGACAGATCACGAGATCTAGCAGCATGAGACGGATTCAATTCTAGGACTTTTACTTCCTCTGCAATGAAGCGAAGGTACGTGTCATCATCGAGCTTTTTCCATGTGCTCATACTGGCACTACCATCAGCTTTGATACGATGCATGGATACAGCACGGAAAGCACGAGTTGCCAAAGGAGTACTAGTCCTAGTGGCAGGTGGTGGCAAGCCAAGCAGAAGATATCGTAAGCTGGTTTTGCCCGATCCAGGTGCACCAATGATGAGAACTTTGATAATGAAGACACATGTAATACCATCTCTCATAGCTCTCTGCACTGCTTGGGTATACAGCTGAGTAGCATCTAATGTGATAAATGTAGTTAAACTATGTATGCATTCAAGGACAGCATGAACACAAAGTACAAAGCATAATCACAACCGCAAAATGATATTCAAAAGTGAAGACCGTCTTATGAACAATTAATAGTGCCAAGCACCCTTAACTTAGTCTCGCACGCCATACCCAACCCAAGGGAAGGGTCTGGTAAAACATTATTGAACGCGTTGTGCCACAGGAATGTGAAATATGCACCGTAGCCATGGTAACGTGCACTAGTACGGACTACGGTAGTGTCTAATGTCAGACTGAAATTCTCTCTTCATGTAATTCTCTCTTCATTCAATTTACCAAAAAATATTAAATCATTAAACTCACCAGCTATCACTTGATCCATGTATGCTAAAATATCTGCATGTTTCTGTTGCTTTGCTAAGTTATATGGAGATTTTCCCTATGAAACAAAACCACAATGACGGTATAGAATGCATTTTACACATAATTATATCACGTTATTGACCACTCTCCCTGGAAATTTATTTACCGTTCACTGTCATTACCCGTGCGCAGTATGCGTGAGGGTTATGCGTTCGTGTCTGTCTATGTATGTGTGTGTGTCGTCAAAAAACACGCCTGTTTGCCTCTTACCGCTCGAAAATCTCCAAGAAAACACTCTCTGCAGCTTCTTCACTGAATTTATAGTCCTATTAAGACGTTTTCTGTGCTGGCAAGCCTTGCTTGAGTGGCCAATCCATGGGTATCTAAAGCTACGTGTCCTTGTAAGAGCACTTTACAGTATTGTCGGTGTGTCACCCAACCTCTAGGGACGAGCACAATATTCCTGAAGTTCTGCCTATTATTCTTTCTGGAACTTCTCATAATTTTCACCCATTATTCCCATTCATCTTGCCCAAAATTCTCGATGTTATTCTTTGAAAATTATTAATTTTAATGACTTTTTGCAATTATTTTTTGCAAGTGTCCACGACCTTTGGACGGTCTCTTTCCTTTCGGTGGGTAATTACGATGAACAGAACGCTTACTTCTGATTTCTGCTAGCTGAGGTGCACGCAAGCGACTCAGAAGTGATGGCTCGGGCGACTGTGTATGAGGTCCCGTCTCAGACGAGGATGTTGTTTCTGCGTCTGCCTCACTGTCTGATGACGGAGGTGATGATGAGAGAGTCACAGTAACTGTAGACTCGCTTGCTTCAGCTGCCTCTGCCGTACTGTCAGTAGATCTAGTAGTAAGTATAGCTAGTAGCACACATGTGAGGGCGTGGCTTGAAAATTCCCACCCAAAATTTTCAAAATTATTCTATTCCCACATCAGCCCATTATTCCCAAAATTATTCCGGAATATTGTGCGCGTCCCTTCCAACCTCCTATCCATGTCGATGTCCTCACTCAGTCTCACATGTACCGTACGTCAGAGCCAACATGTACTCACTCAGTCTCACATGTACCGTACGTCAGAGCCAACTTCTTGAGGCCTATAGCTACGGCATAAGTCTTTCTTGAGGCCTTCTGTGATGTTCCAAGCAACTGTTAGTGCATATATGCTATCATCTATTTTTCTGGAGCTGAGGCTATGGGCTACAGTGTTTCAAGCGAAGATGCTTGAAATCTCATTTTTGAATAATTGCTCATTTTCTCTCAACTGCATGAGCCTATGCACATATGCATGTACCATCATGAAGGTCTATCCTTTGAGAGTTGACTACATCATATGGCTTCACGTCACATGGCTGTCACGTGATAAAAGATGGCAGTAAACACACCCACACAGCAGACCACGTTAGGGAAAGGATCTCTACAATGAGTGGTAGTTAAAAACTATTAAAACTGCAGTCAAACACTCGTCCCAGATGCACTCGTGTGAGCGGCGCGAGAAGTCGCCGTCGGCTATACTTCGGGAACAGGGAGCATAAAACAGCGTTTTCGACAACGCTCAACGTTAGGGACAGGATAAGAGCCAATTCTTGCTTACTGCAAAGGTTAAGCATAGTGCATTAATGGCAGACTTGCTTGGCATGTCTCCCTCTTCGCATTGCAAGAAACGAAGCTCGGTCTCACAAAAATGCTGCTTTTTGACGGCCATGTTGCTGTTTTGTGACGTTTTAATGGGCTCCGCCTAAAAAGGAATGACGACACTTTTGATAAACAGTAACCAGCAACTGTACGAGCCAGTCGCGTAACAAGGTTATTGTTATTAGTCGTGTCGTCTTTTTTTAAGGTGGAGCCCATTAAAACGTCACAAAACAGCAACATGGCTGTCAAAAAGCAGCGTTTTTGTGAGACCGAGCTTCGTTTGTTGCAATGCGAAGAGGGAGACACGCCAAGCAAGTCTGCCGTTAATGCACGATGCTTACCTTTGCAGTAAGCAAGTATTGGCTCTTAAGGTGGCGGTATACCCGTTTTTATGAATATTAATGAGCGACTTTCTTTTATCTGCAGCTCGTGACAAAGCAACGCTAGCAGCGTGAAACTCGCTCTGATGCAATGAGTGTGGCTCAATGTATAATGCAGCTTGAAACGTTGCAAAATATTCTACACCAAGGAATAATGTAGGAACAATCGACATCGTACGGATACGCATTTTTCACGCCAAAAATCTCTCCTGATTAACCGTGCAGCAAAGGTTACCAGCTGAAATTCGACTCTTATAAACCATTTCTAGGTGCTGACGAAGAGTTTTCTGCATTATTTTCTTTTCTGATTTTAAGAAAAACACTTTTACATTCTAAATCATGGCTGATTTTGCAGTGACGTCCATGTTTGTCGATGCATAGAACAGCTACGTTCAGCGTGGGTCAACAAAACTCTTCGTCAGCACCTAGAAATGGTTTATAAGAGTCGAATTTCAGCTGGTAACCTTTGCTGCACGGTTAATCAGGAGAGATTATTGGCGTGAAAAATGCGTATCCGTACAATGTCGATTGTTCCTACATTATTCCTTGGTGTAGAATATTGTGCAACGTTTCAAGCTGCATTATACATTGAGACACACTCATTGATGCATCAGAGAGAGTTTCACGCTGCTAGCGTTGCTCTGTCAAGAGCTGCAGATAAAAGAAAGTCGCTCATTAATATTCATAAAAACGGGTTTACCGCCACCTTAACTAACAGAGACTCTGGAGATCCTGTCCCTAACGTTGAGCGATGTCGAAAACGCTGTTTTATGCTCCCTGTTCCCGAAGTATAGCCAACGGTGACTTCTCGCGCCGCTCACACGAGTGCATCTGGGACGAGTGTTTGACTGCAGCTTTAATAGTTCTTAACTACCACTTATTGTAGAGATCCTTTCCCTAACGTGGTCTGCTGTGTGGGTGTGTTTACTGCCATCTTTTATCACGTGACAGCCATGTGACGTGAAGCCATATGATGTAGTCAACTCTCAAAGGATAGACCTTCATGATGGTACATGCATGTGCAAAGGATCATGCAGTTCAGAGAACATGAGCAAATTATCCAAAAATGAGATTCCAAGCGTCTTCGTGTGGAACACTGTAGCTGTACTGAACGTGCATGTTGCAGTAATGCTGGAGTAGTCGTGCTTAGCTCCTAGCTCAGCGCACGGGTATGTGTTCATTAGAACTCTAGTTTTAAAGTTTTTCATGGCTGCATAGAGACTACTGAATCACTGGTAGTGACTTAATTGCAGTGGCTGTTTTCAACTTTAGCTCTTTACAGTAGTTACCTTCGGCTATGCCGCCCAGAACTAAACAGTCACGAAAAGTCATGAAATTCTCCTGGCGAGTGCCTTTTGAACTTCGTTTTTAGCGAAATGGAGTTATAAATTCCATGATTTCTTGATCACAATCCGTTGTTAGCTAAGTGTTCGACGCCATCTAATTATACGCAAGTAACCAGTCATTCGAGTAGGTCTATCGCTGTGTAGTGAGCGCATATTGCAGTCTGGAGTCTTCGAAGAAATGGTCAGTAACTAACTATATATAGTGTAAGATCATCGCTCTAATCATCGACCTGAAAATTGTCTGCAGAAGTGGGTGGGCTCGTATGTACAGAACTAGAGTATGGAGTCTTCAAAAGCAGCTCAGCGACTATACTTGTGTAGTATTGTCACTTTGCAGCTGCTGCTTGCCAGCTAACAGCATGAGTACGTTTACTCTTGCTAACAGTGATACTGAATCTCAACAGAGGGTGGAGCTTGTATACAGATCATAGCTAAGAAGTCATTTTATAGGTGTAGTCATTTTAATAAAGCACACAAAAAAGAAAAACCATCAACAGCAGATCAAATAAAAGGATCAGCACATGCAACTTGAACTATACCAAAATATGAAATCTCACTGAAAATTTAGAAAAAGGACATAAACAAGAAAATAAAAAAGATTTTTAACGAAATCAAGGGATGATAGATTAGCAATGAGGAAATCTGTCACTGGCCCACAATGTAAAGGTAACACGGATTGGTAACACAATTGACTGAGTAATAGGATGTATCCCTACATCAGAGGCTGTACGTAAGACTTCATGTAGGCTAACAGTCAACAGCCTAAAATAGCCATTGATGTAGGGATGCATGTGCATGGTCTGTTAGTCAGTTTATCGTGCTAACATTCCGTGTTACCATTACATTGTGGGCCAGTGGCAGATTTCCTCATTGCTAATATACCATCCATATACCTTTTTGATTTCCTATTCTATTTTATTTTTAAATTTGGCTTTGCTTTTAGCTATTATTAAAATGCATATATAATGTGTTCAATCTATAATTCCTTACCTCATCCCCAAGGTGTATGTTGGCTCCATGAACTACTAGCAACTTAACAATTTCCAAGTTATCTTTATCAACAGCATAATGACAGGCAGTCCAGGAGATCTATAATTATGCACAAAATACAACTATAAAATTAATCATAATTATGCTGATTATAATAATTATGATGTTTGTGTTAAACTTAAACAGAAAGTTTTGCTAATACTCCTGATACTAGAACAATTAGTTCTAAATAATAGTTAGACAGAGCATCCAAGCCAGAGAGCCGTTGCTAATGAAGCACCAAAGGTGCAGATGCCTCGGTGGAATGCAACCATTTCACATACACAGCAACAAACTCTTACTGCAGCTATTATACCTTTCTGTACAGCGATCACAATGCAGTATCATAGTTATGCAATCAGAAGCCAATCAGTGCTGACCACTAATTCAACTGTGCGTGTCTATAATGTTCAGTTCAAGTGCAGGGTACAGCACACAAGCGAGATAGTGTCCATAGCTTGCTTACACAATAGCTGTAGTGAAATGCTAACCTATCAGCTTCTTGGCAGTCAACTGTGGATAGCTTTGCCTTTGAAGAACTCCAGATCGCCAGCAACAGCCATGATCGATCGCGAGTGAGCAAATTGCGCCACAACTCACAAACTAAGCTTCGTATAAAGTTTTCTAATGTTCTAAAGCGAGATAATACCTTGTTCTACTTGCATTGCTAGTTTCATAGCTTAAATTTCAGTGTGCGCTACAAAACCGAACCAGCCGTGAGCAATTCACGCCATATCTCAGGAACAGAGCCTTATAACCAAAATCCTTACAATTCATTTTCAAGCAAATATCGACTTTAGCTTGTGTTGCATGTTTCAGCGCTTAGTTTTCAGCGAGTGACGAGAAATCCTGCCGACAGACAGACAGATACATACACCGACAGATACACAAACCGACTACTGTAGCTGTATGCCCCGTGGCTCCGCCCACCGAGGCAAAAAAATTATAGCACCGAGATATTTGAATTTATAACTATCAGAGTTTCGTCATTATTTTTGGCCATTTTCGTCAACCTATTAGGGATGCACAGTACGTAGGTTGACAGATTTCAGCCTAATAATGATAATGGCAGCATCACACCGCAACAGTTAGAAGAGTAACCCCAGCTCGATAAAATGTATACAGATGTAATGCTCCAAACACATAATGTGTTTGGAGATTTTTATCCAGAGGTATAAGCATGATTTTGAAAGTGCAAATCAATGTTTCCCAACTTTACAATCTACACATTACGGACATCTTCCTGATTACTGTTAGGCTCATTTTGTCCTGGCTATATGCCATGTTGTCGTTCAGGTCACCATAATACAAGCAACCTAAAGATTCTTGTACTCATTGTACTTACTATTTATTGTGACTATACATAAAGTAATAATAATAGTTAGATCACCCAAACGTGGGATCTAACTGACATGAACGCCCTGTGGGACAATCACGAGCCAAGGATGGTTTTACAGCCCGAGGGCTGTAAGACCTTCCAAGGGCTCGTGATTGGGCCAAGTGACGTTCTTGTCAGTTAGATTCAGAGTCTGAGTGATATAACTGACTTAGAAAACGCTCACACAGACCACCATTTTTTGCATGCTAGGAGCTCGTTTGCTGTTCGGCAAAGAACGTAGTGGCATGGTTTCTTCACTCCAGCCTGTAATGCGAAGAACTTGGTCTTAGTTAGCTCTTCGACACATCCTGGATCTTCCACAGTGAAAGACACGATCTTTTTATAGGTTTATTTATTTATTACGGATCTAACTGACACAAACTCCTGCCATTAATACAAGATTTGAAACCTTTTGACTCAATGAATTATTAATAAGTGGTCTAATTATTGATTATTGGCTCACAATAATTGAACTCGTAATAATATTATTTATAGTAAGCTATACTCAATGTACATGTATGCACACTTACAATATCTTTGGCATTGATGTCAATAGCTATACTTTCAACCAGATACTTCACTGTGCTTATGTGACCATTAATAGCAGCTAGCATCAAACAAGTTTTTCCACTCTACATGTATGTAAAGCAGATATACATGTTACAGACCGATTTACAACCATTGGCCTGTTTTAAAGCCGGCCGGCCCATTTCAAAGCCGGCTAGCCTAGCCGGCCAGCAATTTATTTGCGCAATATATGCAGTAGCAATAGTGTACATGTATCTGCGCGATATAGCCACATGTTGTCGATGCAGCTGTGTGAGTACTGTTAGATCGTTACACGCAGCTTAGACTAGTATAAAGTTCTCACTGCTTGTGACGATCTGTGATCATCATGTGAAAGATTCGTTCAACTCGTTCTTGACCAAGCGCTTTCTTCCTGGCGCCAAACTAGCTGGGAGAACAAGCTGAGTCATTCGTGCTGGAAAGGATTATTCGTGTACTAATCTTTTGTACCAAACATTTTTCTTCCACTGCAGGTGATGACTCTAGCACTAATGAGGACGAATCTCAACATTTTTTCGATAAAATTCACAAGCACTGTAGTCTTTAAACTCACTGTACCTAGCATGCATCATACGATATCAATTAACATGAAGTTGACAAAGAAAGCACGGTGGTGCACTATTATTGGCTGTGAAAAGATGTACACGTAGGTCTGTTAATAGTAAGCATTCAGAGCATAGATGTGCCAGAGAGCCTTTGGAACTAGAATGTCACTAGTCCTTCTGTAAAAAAATAAGTACTTTAATAATGTACAGCATTCAAACTGGAATACAAAACTCCCTGCATGGATATACCACTCACAGGGAATACGTAATACATCAGGGATATACGCACAATTTGCTTATGTATCATGCCGCGGTTCTAAAACGGGCTGACGTGCTAATGTCGTTTTAAATCGGGCCAACCCATTTCAAAGCCGGCGGCCCGTTTTAAAACGGTCCGGGTTGCAAAATGGTCCGTAACATACATATCACAAAAGAAAATTAAAAAGATTTCTATCAAAATCAAAAGGATGTAGGGTTGTCAAATCTACCACTGGTCCACAATGTAAACTAACAAGGAACAAGCATGGAATGGTAACACGAATCGTGACTTGCTAAC
Organism: Haliclona indistincta; assembly: GCA_964017065.1. NCBI lineage: Eukaryota > Metazoa > Porifera > Demospongiae > Haplosclerida > Chalinidae > Haliclona > Haliclona indistincta. The sequence goes on along the minus strand of OZ024783.1, from coordinate 14,688,004 downwards.
AGACCATAGATCCCTACATCAGTGGCTGCTGTGGTTGGCTATAGCTAGTTCAGCGAATTGCTGTTGACTACCACCTAATGTGCATCCAGCTTGTGATAGCCACTGATGTAGGGATCTGTGGTCTGTTAGCATTCCATGCTTGTTCCTTGTTAGTTTACATTGTGGACCAGTGGTAGATTCGACAACCCTACATCCATTTGATTTCGATAGAAATCTTTTTAATGTTCTTGTCTGTGTCCTTTTTTCTTTTCGGTGAAGTGCAGTTCAATATCATGCACATATTGAGCTGTCTTTGTTTCCACCATTGGTTTAGTTTTTCTGTTGCTGATGGCTTTTTATTATTAACAATAATATTTTAAACTTGTAGTACATGTAGCTAAAAATAATTGTTATATCAGCTAGCCTTAAGTGGTTTAAAGTATATGCACACACCGTAGCGCCAACTGTCGAGGCTACAATGGAGAGTATACAGTGCTTTTAATCTAGAGGAGCCACTTTTGTGTTTTGTGGTTAACAAGTATGTTTTGTGTTCAGAAAAAGTAACTATAGTTGCTATTGGACTGAAATTTGCTACGAGTGTTCACACATCATTCTGTAGTGTGTGTAGAAAATCTGGACTGATTTTGCTGGTTGACAGTAAAGTTATTGCTGCTTGTGTACCAGCCATTGGTTTGCAATTATGAAAAAAATTTTAATGTGTTAAGGCCAGGAAAATAGTATGGAGCTGAGTTAAGAAAATTCCCTTTGCAGTCTGCTTGAATGACTATTCAGTTTTTATCTCAGCAAGTTAGAGAGCTTAACTTCCAAGCATAGTGAAGTATGAGCCCTAAATGTACTAGAAATTGGCGATTTTTGGTGATAAAAGTGTTAAGGCTGAAATCTGGACATCTTTGCGAGTTAAGAAAAACCACTTGATCTCTGGATAGCCAGATACTTGTAGTTTTCACTAGTTTTTAAACTAGCGCGATACGTTCATCCATGCGCAAACGCGGTCAGCGAGAACACCAACTTTAGCTGTGACTTCAATTCTCTGCCGTGTTATAATGATATTCATCCAATATGAGCGTTTATCGATTACGTGTTTCTGCCTGCGCTGAAACACGTAATGGCGTAATGGCGCCGATCAAAAGCTGTGTTTTTCGCTTTGCCCGTTCTTAAGCGTGCTTCTACAGCATAGATATTAGCTAAGCTCGAGGAATAGTAACCGCCAAGCCTCGTTGTGGCGCTAGACTGTGGCTGCTGTGTCGTAGGTGTGGTTCGTCGTGACGTTGTACAAATTATAGTGATGTCACAAACATGGCGCTATTGTATTAGCTTCAATGGGAGAGAGCTGTAGAGCATCGTGTGTCTTGCATTTTCTCATGCTCATAGTTGCAATCTGCATTAATGCAATAGAAAGGGCTATGTAGAAAGTTGTGTGGACTAACTACACACACAACTCTGGGAATAAAAAGTGGCTCCTCTAGATTAAAAGCACTGTATCGTGAGCACTGATTGTCATTGTATGTTCAATATGAACTTATTGTACGGTGGGCGGGCTCACGAAATATGCACAGACAGTGCAGTTGCTTTGATCTCGCCTACACATGTACTTTAAATTGAAATAAATTATAGTCTGAATATACAATCATTGCACATGTAAGTCTCTCACATGATCCACTGCATTCACATCAGCTGCTGTGTTTTCACTCAAGTATTTGACTATAAGCAAGATACCTTTGGAAGTAACTACCAGTAGAGCAGTGCGTCCATCCTGAAATAATGATACATTAAGCATCAATTGGTGTACAATAATAAATAATATTGACGTAAAAATTAATTAAACAATGCCGAACTAATAATATTGTATGACAATAAATGCCATCATGAAGTACAAATAAACAAGCCATACACGACATACAAAAACTCTGACATACCATACTCACCGATTGGTTTTTCCAGTTAGGATCAGCTCCTTTTTCAATGAAAGATCGGACTTGTCCCTGTGATACATAACTGTCATCGCAAACTGTATGTAATTGCTTGTTCTGTATAATTATTAGCAGCAACACTTAGCAATCACTAGGAAAATGTTACGAATGCTTACTAATATATGAAGAGGAAGCTGCTTTTCTTCTTCTTTAAAGAGTATATAAATAAATTCATGACACTCATTTTGTAGTAACTTACCAACTGTTTGGGGTTTCATTTTTGGAAGTGGTTTTGCTAAAGCAAATGGAGTATTTTCCTGTGATAATAGTACATTCATGGAATGGCAGGGGCGAGCCTGAGCATTGACATCTCGTTAGTGTATAGTTGTGTATAACACATTATTAGGGAGGCACGGTAGTGCCTCCCTGTGTAGGGTTGAACGGGAAAACAAGATGGCGGCTACATACAATGTATTAGCGATCAAACACTGATATTACGCCAGGTGATGAATTGTATACGCCAAAAGACACCTAAATCTGCTCTCTGTCGTTGCCCCATCTTACAGTAGCAAGGAGATCGCTCGAAATTGTTACTAAAGTGACGAACCTGGAAACGGTGAAAATCGAGTTACGTCATCTCCGTTTTCTTCTTTCTTCTTTCTTTCTTCAGCGCGCCTAGCGCCTTTATGCGAGCAATGCCGAGACCAAAACACCCACGAACAGTCGTAAAATTCTTCTGGCAGGTGCCTTTTGAACTTTGTTTTTAGTGAAACGACGATATAAATTCAGCGATTTCTCGATCGTGATCCATTGCCAGCTAAGTGTTAGACGCCATTATTGTGATTACGCAATACGCACGTGACCAAGCAGTGGTTAGCGCACGTGACCAAGCACTAGCTTGAGTATCGTCACGCCGTATGGATCATAGACAACACATTATTTGTCTGGAGCCTTCAAAGAACGGTAAGCTCGTATAGGATCACCATTCTGTGCTTGCCAGATAATTACAACCGCCGTACAGGTCTACAAGCAAGTGTGGGCGGGGCTCGTATCCACTGCATGCATGCATGCGTAGGCGAGCTGATATTAGCTACAAGCACTGGCTACAAGTTTAAGACATTATTGTTAATAATAAAAAGCCATCAGCAACAGGAAAACTAAACCAATGGTGGAAACAAAGACAGCTCAGTAAGTGCATGATACAAACAAGAAAATTAAAAAGGATTTCTATTGAAATCAAAAGGATGTAGGGTTGTGAAATCTACCACTGGTCCACAATGTAAACTATCAAGGAACAAGCATGGAATAGTAACACATCGTCACTTGCTAACAGACCATACATCCCTACATCAACGGCTGTCACAAGCTGAATGCACGTCAGGTGTCAGTCAACAGCAACTAGGTGAACTAGCTATAGCCAACCACAGCAGCCACTGATGTAGGGATCTATGGTCTGTTAGCAAGTCATTCGTGTTACTATTCCATGCTTGTTCCTTGTTAGTTTACATTGTGGACCAGTGGTAGATTTCAAAACCCTACATCCTTTTGATTTCGATAGAAATCTTTTTAAATTTCTTTAATTATTATTTGCACCAGGTTATATGGTGAGTCCAGATTTTAGTAGATACATGTAATTAAGTCTGTATTATGTGAACATCAGACAGATTTTTTTGTGCTATAATGTTAATATTTAACAGCGCTAATGGGTTTGTTGATGGTGAATAGAATCAATAGTTTGGTTATGTTTAGATATGGTGCATTTTCTCCAACTATCTCTTGCTGAGTGTGTTCCTTGCCTAGGCGTCATGGGAACAATGTACCGGAAGATGTGATGAGTAGGGTTCCTTGGTCTCCTCACTCACTGCAGGCTCTACTGCTATCACACACGAGCTCATTAGTAGCGATGTCAGAAGGGTCCGAAATTTTTCAATTTTCATCGGTCCCCGTAGTATATGTGTATTTGAGATCCGGACGGTCCGTTTTTTTCTGCAAGCTGTAACTTCGTACGAGAAACTGCAATCTTAACGAGTCTTGGTATACAAAGCAAGGACACATCAAGCTATCCATCCATAGTGTTTATGGTTAGACTCTCTTCTGTGGTGATTTTTGCAGCTGAGGTTTGTCTACACGTTCACAGAGTGTAATTGAAGTTGACATTGTACAACTTCCGGAGTTTGCAGCTCTTTAGCGCTTTCAAGATTGCAATTGGCTGTGAAACATATTTTGAGGACTGTCTGAACCTTAAGGAAATCCGAGGCACCAATATTATCATGTACATCACCATCTCCAAATACATTTTTCAAAATATACTTGAAAAATATATCCGATTTTTATACCCGAAATATACTCTTCCCGATTTTTTCAAAATTCATGAAATAGTGCATTTTCCGCAAGCTGTATCTTCATACAAAAAGCTGAACTATTAATGAATCTTGGTGTACTAAGTAAGAACATATCAAACTATCGTGTTATTAGTTTGAATCTATTGCACGATGAATTTTTGCGCTGACTTTTAGGACGGAATAGAACGGAATTGAAGGCACGCAATGGACCACGCTCTCTAATTGGATGCAATAGAATAATACGGTAGAAAAAATTTTAAGGTAAAAGTTAAGGTAGCTTGATCAAAAGTTAACCAAGCTACCTTAACTTTTGATCAAGGTAGCTTGGTTCAAACAGCACCAATTTTGACGAAATAAGGTTTGTTCGAAAGCTCTTTGCATCCTTGTTCAAGCAGTGACTAAGATAAGCAGACTACAAAAAGCATGTCATGCCGCACTATACCTACTGCAAGCCTGATAAAAACACTGCTGTGCTATTTGGGTAGTCAGCTGTTTGTCATTAATAATAGGCATTATGATAAGAAGGGATGGCCGATTTAAGTTGTGGTATGTTGTGTTTGAGTATAAAGGAATAGTGAAGACCACATTGAGTTCTGTTATCTTCATCTGACGTCTTCTAATTTGGCCCTGCTCCTCCCATTTTCCATTCTTTCATTGTCTTATTCTCGTTTCCTTTTGAGTCATTTCCTCCCTAACATGACCAGCTTGCACAGCCTTGCAGCAAGGCTAACAGCATGGTTCCATCACCAGAAACTGAACCTGTGAACCTGTGAGCATCAAGTTGCGCAATCCGTGGATTGCACACGAGTCGTACAATCCTTGAATTGCAGGCGCAAAGCTTGGATCCATGCTTCGAGCAGCGCAATCAATGGATTGTCCCGATCCACAGTTTGCGCATAACACATAGCCACGTCCCTGATAGAGAGCCTGGTACTCATTGCATGCGCATGCGTTAATTATGTCCAAATATGGCATGATTTTACCGAATCAATTGAATGGCATGATTCGGCGAATTCAACAGATTCGGTGAAAATCTTAGCTTATTTGGACATAATTAACGCATGCGCATGCAATGCATACTAGGCTCTCTGTTGAGAGCCTGGGAATGAGGCTACATTAAAACAATAAATGTATGGTTCCTCTTCATGTAATATCTGATGATTGGAGATTTACATTGGAGATCACTCGCTTTCGGTCTCGTAGCCAAAATAGCTCACTCGGGCTCCACCCTCGTGCACTATTTTTGGCTACTCGACCGGAAGCTTGTTAATATGCATTAACTGGGCGCTGGTACATCTTAAACCGAAACGGCAGGGAATACATCATCTCTCCTAGAAGTGTGTAAGAATAAGAGAGGAGTGGTAAACACTGCCGATAGTAGGGAACAATATTTTGATGTTGGGATTAAAGATGGAGCAAAAGGAGACTCGGCAGCAAAACTGCTTCACCGCAGCAAGAATGCTCACTTGGGCCAATTCTCTCTGGAGAAGCCAATCATAACCGTACTGCTGAGGGTTATTTCCAGTAGCACCCAGTTAAAATGCTGATTTATTACGTAGAGGTAGCCAAGGATTCGACGGTTGGCAACGAGATGAGACTCCTCGATGGCTCGATCAAATGAACCTGCATCAAAAAAGCGCAAACTGAATTAGTGCCGGCTTCCCGGTGCCTACGAATCGCCACCACTACTTTCAGACACTGGAACAGAGATGCCTGTCAAGACAGACCAGAAAGCACGAAACATGGTAATGTGTGTTTTCAAGCTTGGAAAGATGAGTTAAATGGCGATATGCATGCAGTAGAATACTACAGCTAGGGATTTCTACAGCTACAGCATTTCTGAATTCTACAGCTAGGGCTTGCAATTCTTTTGTCTATGCCTCATTGTTTGATTTTGGCACATAATTTTGTCACCTTTCTAACAAAGGATTTAACAGTAAGATATTTTTCATATCGTACCAGCATTCTGGTACGACATGGGAAATATTGTACTGTGAAATCCTGGCGACCTAGGTGATATGGCGGTATACCGTCTGGGCGTGGCTGCAGTGGTTTTGAAAACAGCTCGCTATCCAGCTAGAATACAAAACTAAGCGCCAAAAACCAGCTACATGTCGAGAAGATAGGTAAACAAAGCTATTTTGCAAGTATCTCGAATGCACCTCGTACCATCGCCAGATACACAGCCCATCAAGATCGATGATCCATTCGCCAAATATCTCTCCACGGGAGTCTTCAAGCAAGGTAAAACAGTATTCACGATGCTTTAACAGTTTTCCCGAGGGCCAGACGAAGAGTTTTTCCTGATAGATTCTTTGATTTTTTCTAAAATCGCAAAATACCGTAAAACAAGCCCCTGAGCTGCACCGACAACTGCGTGTTCTCGAGCATAAACTGCAATACGAGTCGATATTCAAAAAATCTCTTTGTCTGGCCCTCCGTTTGATACTGTAGAAGATGCGCCGGTCTTTATTGCATAAAGCAAATGCACTTGTAGTGCTATTTTTGGCGAATGGTGACAGCATCCATTACCCCAAAAGCAATGCCACGCCTTCGTCAATTCTTTTTCACTGCAATCCTTCCTGAACTAGCGACTCCTCGAATCCACAACTGAGGGATAAGAGAACCTTCAGCGTGGCTCGACAGAGAATCTTTGAACAAGAAGACAGAACACTTCTAAGTTCTAAATCCAGCAGTGCAGTGCGCAGTGTGATCCCTTATTATTCATTTTATTTCAAAATTTCATTTACGGTAACGCACTGTGACGTCATACACACCGCCTATAACGCAGCACGCGCGTAACGGTATACCGCCACCTTAAGGTGGCGGGATACCAGAATTAATGATATTCATGACTTTAGCAAGTATCTTTATTTTCTAGCCATCGGTATGTATACAGACAGACTAGCAGAGTGCAGTTTGCTTGTCTATCAATAGACTTTGGCCATATCAAGTTTCAGCCACGCAGTGTTAGCCATAGCGGAAAGACGAGCCCGCTCGGTGGCGACCAAGAACAATCGGTTGGGGACATTTTTCTTTAGTTGTGTGAAGATTTCGAAGCTAAAACTGTTCCAGCAAGCTCATCTGCCATCTGTGCAAAAACGGGTGCATGGATTCCGTCGAACAATGTTCATCAGTACGCGGTATTACAGCTGTGTCGCTGCCTGGCATCACGAGTGTGTTGCTATAATATCGCGTACAACCATCGATCGGCGAAATGCATGCAAAAGTTTTTGCGCAGATGGCAGATGAGCTTGCTGGAGCAATTTTAGCTTCGAACTCTAAAGAAAAATGTCCCTGACCGATTGTTCTTGGTCGCCACTGGGCGGGCTCGTCTTTCCGCTATGGCCAACGCTGAAGCTTGATATGGTTGAAGTCTATCGATAGACAACTCTGCTAGTCTGTCTGTATAAATAGGCTAGAAAATAAAGATACTTGCTAAAGTCATGAATATAAATAAATAACTACAATACATCATACGAGGCATACTAAATGTTACTCACTGATTTCTTCTCTAAGGTTCGGCGAGCAAGGCTCATGAATGCCTTTGAGATACATGTAGAAAAAGGAAAAAAACATTCAAGGTTTAAACAGGAGCATATCGAGCCGGCGAAAGAGCATGCAACTCTGTACTCCAAACATGGTCCTCAAGCTTAAATATACTGTACAGTGGGTAATTTGGAGGGTCAAAATTTTGGTGAATGACCAAGATTTTGCATTTTGGCAAATTTAATTTTGGCATCAAGAGCCTGGCTCACGTATTACTGAATTAGAAAAAGCAGATTTTGGAGAATGTATTTTGGCGAATTCTTGACGATTCGCGAAATTCGCCAAAGTTTCCTCTCACCAAAATTACCCGCTATACGGTAGCGATTGCTTTTAAGGAATAAACTTGCGTGCAATTAACCCCTGAGAAACTGGGCGTACACTGTGGTAGAAGGAGCCCGCCCCAGCGATTTTCCCTATTTAAAATTTAAACTCAACTGATTACTATAGAACCTTCTAGATAATTCCTTTCCTTTCTCTCTATGTATAGACCTTACTTGACAATTCTAGATTATTCTTCTTCTAGAAACTTCTCTTTACTATAAATACCCTTCTTTTTGTAATGTAAAATCAGTTACCAATTTAGCTCCATTTCTTTGAGTTATCAGTTCTACGTCGAAAACGTCTAATACGAGCAACTACCCCTTGGCTCTATCACATACACATCGTGATCAAACACACTGTATATGTACTGTAAAATGAAACTTTCCTGTGACGGCGTACTAGACAAGGCACTCCAAGAGTTCCCCAAGCGAAGACGAGCGCTACCCACGAGCATGGATTTCGGCGTATATAGAGTTGCATGCTCCCTTGTGCATGTCGTCTCGATGGGCTCCTGTTTAAATTAAACACCATTACATGATGAACTAATAGCGAGTTTAGTGATGACAGCACAATTTTACACACTCAATAATTTTTCGTTTTTTGTGTCTTAACCCTTTACTTACTGAATCATTTTGACAAAAATTTGACTTGCTCTAAACTGACAGTATGCCCTGCAGTACGCTAGCTGTTCCAAACCAGCATGTTTTCTCCTGGCATGTCAAAGTGTACGACCAATTAAGTACTAAACTCTGAGTTGGCCACTCCCACTTCAAAACTGAAGCCACTTAAGTGCTGCAACCTCATCATTTTCCAGCTATATTATAATTTTGGTCTTCCTTTAGTCCTGGTAACTGATACAAAACCTGGTGTGAGCAGAATAGACCATAATCTATGCCAAAGTATGTATTTCCAGGCATCCTGAAGCCCTAAAACAGCGAGACCCGGGGCTCTGCCACTTCGAATTTAAGCACTTAACCAGTTCCAAAGTGGGAGTGGCCAACTTGAAGTTTAGCACATGGTCATAAATTTTGACACATAATTATATCAGTAGAAAACGGTGCTAGCTTGGAACAGCTAGTGTACTGCATGTTATAGAAAATTGCAAGACAAACTACATGTACCAATTTAGAGCAAGTCAAATTTTCGACAAAATAATTCAGGAACTAAAGAGTTAATCACCTTAAAATCCTTCACTATCTATTTCTTCATAAAATGATTTGAAATGATGTATATGAATCCGTCGATTGTTCACCTCACGCTCAGACAGAGTAAAACGGACATATTTGGGGTAGGAGTCACTATTCATCTAGGACGTATGGGAGATGTTTTATGCCCATTATCAGCACTTCTAGCTTATCTGGCAGTCTGACCTTCAACTCCCGGCCTGCTATCTCTACTTAGTTCTAGTGCTCTGTTGTCACGACAAGTTTTAATCACTGAAAATCGCTGTGCTCTCGCTTCGGCAGGGTTAGACACCTCGTTGTTTAATGGACACAGTTTTAGATTGGTGCAGCCACTTCGGCTGCTCTAGCGGGAGTTCCAGATTCCACAATACAGCAGATGGGGAGGTGGAAATCATCAGCATTCACACGCTATTTGCGTCCTCCAGTACAAAGCATGGCTGCTCTCTCAAGTCGACTGATTGGACAGTAACATCTTATCCCTCCTTGGGCTACGTCGAATCATACAATAACTATTACTTAATCAGCTATCAATCCCAGCTTACATGTGGACCTAAAATGAAATTCATTGCCTAATTATGATGGAGAATTCCATTTTGCATTGCGCTAATGAGTGTTATGAAATTGCAAATTGTCTAGTAACTTACCAAATCAACATTATCATCGTTCTTGGCACTTGTCTCAATGAACATGGCATCAATCGTATCAGCGTACTAAATAACAACATAAAATATATTCTGTTGGTAATCATAGAACATTGATGTAATGTATGAACTAGAGTGGAATCTCTCTAAGGCAGGCACCATTGGGACCAAAAAATTTCCATTATAGAGAGGGTGTCCTCTAGTAAGGATTTTATAATACATTATGTCGGCTACATTTGGGATTCAGTAACTAAGTGTCCATTATAGAGGGATGAGGGGTGTCTGCTAACAGGAGTTCCACAGTATGTGTACTCACCTCTTGACCTTGCTCAGTTTTTACTTGTCGTTCTCTATCAAGATCGCTTTTGTTACCCACTATCATGACTGGCTGTTCATCAGCATGCTTCAGAAAGTTATGTGTATCAATAACAAATGAAGCAGTTAAGTTACGCAGTAAAAGCGTATTTACATCATTCCAGTCCAATCAAAAGAAAATTAATGATTTCTAACAATATCAAAAGGATTTATATAGGGATAATAATGAAGAATCTAAAAACTAACTTCACAAGGCACAGTCAAGTAGAATTTCATTACTGGGAGTTCTGTTCTGGAAATTACATGCATAATGGCGCCAGAGAAAGAAGAAAGAGAAACTCAATTATAGCAATACGCTTGAGCAAGAGCATATAGAGTCGTAAAGCGGCGAGAAGGCATGCAACTACTACAAATGGCGAATTGTAAACTGTTAAAAGCTTATAACTTTAATTAAAAATTAATAATTATTGAGTGGATTTGAGAAAAGGGGTCACTTGACTCCTGTAATTATTGAACGCATGACTGTTTAAAATGGTATTCAGTTAAAACTGAATGAAATATCTGATCATTCTGCTTGCTGTATATCAAATTTAAGAGGATGTAACTAAATTTGGCTGAATGGAAGCAAGTTGAATGCATTTTAAAATTGCAGGAGAAAAGTGGCCCCTTTTGTAAAATCTGCTCACAATAATTATTATGTACAATAAATAATTATTGTCTGCTTTAGATATGCAAATTTTACCCTTTTTATCTCAATAATATGAAATTTAATTTTGTGGAATGAATCAATATCAGTCACGTCATAAATCAACATAAAGCTCTAAAGAGAAAGGGAATATAAAATTATAGCAGATTACGTGTGAACTAAAACAAAGTACATGTATGCCTAGACTACATGCATCATCAACGGTACATCTTAGGCGGCATTTACACGTAGACAATCAGTCCAAAAACGGGGAAATATATTCGGATTCAACTCCATTGTTTTTGCTGTTTACACTGCTCCATTTTGCAAGCGGAAGTAAATGAAGCAAATGGAATGTGGGTGTGGTGTTTTCATGCGAGAATGGTAGCACTCGCTCATACACATGAACTAGCAAATGACACGCTATTTTTCTTTGATAGATGTCGTTTCAGGTGCTAGTATTCTCTGCAAATATGAAGCCTGAAATGTGCTCAAAATAAAAAGTGTGTCTGTTTCTGGAATGAGTTGAACGAATCTTCCACATGATCACAGATCGTCACTAGCAGTGAGAACTCTAGTACTAGTCTAAGCTGCGTGTAACGATCTAACAGTACTCACACAGCTGCATCAACAAAATGTGGCAGGACATATCTTGATCACCTATATCGCGCAGATACACTACTGCGTATATCACTCAGATAAATTGCTGGCCAGCTTTAAAACGGGCTAGCCGGCTTAGAAACAGGCCGGCCGGCTTTAAAATGGGCTAAATCGGTCCGTAACATTTATACGTGTGTAATCTTGCCAAGCCAGCCTTTCCAGTTTAGAAACTCAACCTCTTCAATCAGTTACACACATACATTTATACCAACAGACGAACAATGATTTACAACTGGAGACACAAAGGTGGCCATGCAAAACACAGCAACGAACAAGACACACATAATCAATTGTTCTAAACACAAAGTTCACGGCACTGTTACACGTGCATTTTACATGTCTCCGTTTACAAGCCTATTGGCTGCATCATCCATACTAGAATAATCTTTGCTAGTAACTGCTGTTCACAGAAGAATTATTATATAAAGGTCTAGACCTGTCATAATAAAGCTTATCATAGTGTTAACCTGATAATGAAAGTAAAAGGTTTTACTAAAAGAGTAGAGATAATGCTTGCAAAAGTAAAGAAACAAGATACCGTATAGCCAGTTATTTTCGGCTGGATTTTATTTTCGATCCCCGACTGCAGTTCGAAAATTAAATCCACGATAATTTGAATCATACCAAAAATAAACGCTACCGTAAATTTCCCTAGCAACACCCTGTCACCACATGGATCAAGCCTGGAGATCATAGTGCGAGATGTCGATTGAAAACTACTTCAAGTGTCTGCCTACTCCTCAGGAAAGCGTTTTGCCAAACCCGCAAGGTAGCCTGTCGCTCTCTATTCCACCTAGAGCTATAGCGGCAGCAAACCGGGCTGTGACCAGGGTGATGCAGCTGCAGAGCTCAGCAAAAGGAAGCGCCGAGGAAAATACATCGTCTATTCTCCAGAACAAAGAGCAGAAATAGGACGGTATGCTGTGCAGCATAGAGTTGCTTCTACCAGACGGTTTTTTTTTCAAGAAAATTTGGTGCGCGAATTAACGATAGTACCATTAGTGGCATGAAGAAAGCGTACATAATGGAGAGAGAGCAGAATCGTGAAAAAAGATGTGAGTGACGAGGAGATAATAAAATTGCCTGCAAAGAAAAGAGGGAGACATGTACTGTTAGGAGAGAGGTTAGAAGGGTCTGTACAGAAGTATGTGCTGCAAGTTCGCGAGGGCGGAGGAGCTATCAATACAGCAATTGTTGTGGCAGGTGCAAAGGGAATCATCTAGAGCTTAGATAAGACACGGCTGGTAGAGTATGGTGGCTATTTTGTCCTAACTAGGTCATGGGCCAAGTCTTTATTGAAAAGAATGAAGTTCACAAGGCGTAGAGCGACCACTAAATGTGGCATTCCACCACACATTTTCAGAGAAGTGAAAATACAATTTTTTGCAGGATGTGATTGATAATTATTGTAAAGATGGAGGAAATTCCTCCATCTTTAATTTTTAATTGGGACCAGACTGGTTTGCATTTAGTCCCATCTTCGAGTTGGACCATGGCAAGAAAGGGCTCAAAGCGTGTGGAAATGATAGGGATGGAGGATAAAAGGCAAATCACGGCTATTTTTTTTGTCGCACATTGTGCGGCGAATTTGTTCCTGTACAACTTATTTATACTGTAAAAACTAACAGGTGTCACCCATCTTACTCCTTCCCTGCTGACTGGAGTATTACTCACTCTCATAACCACTGGTCAAACTAAAGTACGATGCTGACATATATTGAAGACATCATTGTTCCTTATTAGGGAGGCACGGTAGTGCCTCCCTATGTAGGGTTGAACGAGAAAACAAGATGGCGGCTACATACAATGTATTAGCGTTCAAACGCTGATATTTCGCCTGGTGATGAATTTTATATGTCCAAAGACACTTAAATCTGCTATCTGGCGTTGCCCCATCTTACAGTAGCAAGGAGATTGCTCGAGATTGTTACTAAAGTGACGAACCTGGAAACGGTGAAAATCGAGTTTCGTCATCTTCGTTTTCTTCTTTCTTCTTTCTTTCTTCTTTCTTTCTTCCACTCGCCTAGCACCTTTACGTGAGTAGTGCCGAGACCAAAACACCCACGAACAGTCGTGAAATTCTCCTGGCATGTGCCTTTTGAACTTAGTTTTTAGCGAAACGGCGATATAAATTCCGCGATTTCTCGATCGTGTTCCATTGTCAGCTAAGTGTTAGACGCCATTAATAATTATAGTGATTGCGCAATACGCATGTGACCAAGCTGTGGTTAGCGCACGTGACCAAGCACAAGCTTGAGTATTGCCACGTCACGGAGAACACATATTTGTCTGAAGTCTTCGAAGAACGGTAAGCTAGCAAGCGCAGAATCACCATTCTGCCTTGCCAGATAATTATAACCGCCGTAAACAAGTGTGGGCGGGGCTCGTATGCACTGTATTCATGCATGCGTAGACGAGCTGATATCTACAGCATAACAATTATTTAGCTACAAGTTTAAAATTGTTAATAATAAAGAAAAGCCATCAACAACAGGAAAACCAAACCAATGGTGGAAACAAAGATGGCACAGTAATTGCATGATAGAGAACTGCACTTCACTGAAAAAGAAAAAGGACACAAACAAGAAAATTAAAAAGATTTCTATCGAAATCAGAAGGATGTAGGGTTGTGAAATCTACCACTGGTCAACAATGTAAACTAACAAGGAACAAGCATGGAATGGTAACACGATTGACTTGCTAACAGACCATAGATCCCTACATCAGTGGCTGTACATAAGCTGTCACAAGCTGAATGCACATCAGGTGTCAGTCAACAGCAACTAGCCGAACTAGCTATAGCCAACCACAGCAGCCACTGATGTAGGGATCTATGGTCTGTTAGCAAGTCAATCGTGTTACCATTCCATGCTTGTTCCTTGTTAGTTTACATTGTTGACCAGTGGTAGATTTCACAACCCTACATCCTTCTGATTTCGATAGAAATCTTTTTAATTTTTGTCAAGAGGGTTCGTGAAGATATGGATACCAATGACGATCAAGCTGCATTGGCTTTGTTTGATCATTTCAAAGGTCAATTGACTGCTAACGTCACAGCTGCTTTGGAAAAGCACAACATCCACTCGGTTCTCATACCAGCAACTTGCACAGACCGTCTGAAACCACTTGATATATCTGTGAACAAGAGTGCAAAGGTTTTGCTTAGATCTGAATTTCAGAAGTGGTATGCTGCACAGATCAGTAGTCAGCAAGCCACTGATGGTACATTCAATGTGGTTGACATGTCTGGACCTCGGATGAAATGCGTTGGCGCTCAATGGCTGGTTTGTCTGTATGAGCATTTCTTGGAATCTCCAGAAATTATCATCAATGGATTTCTAGCCAGTGGCATACCACAATTTATTGACAACAACAAGCCTTACATGGTTGAGGTAGACAAGAGCAAAAGAGACAAGGAGATAGACAAGAGTAAAAGAGACAAGGAGGTAGGCAAAAGTACTATGGACATGGAGGAAGACGAAAGTCCTAGTGATGACAGTTCAGAAGAATACAGTTCAGGAGATTCAGAAGACGACACCTCCATGTCAGACAGTGAAGACGACTAGTCACTCTAGTTTATGTTAATGATCATTATTATAGCAGCTATGTATCTCGAGACTCATATTTGAACAGTTTGTAACTGAATGAATGAATACATGTTTAGTTACAAAAATCTGCATGCTAGACCCTATTGGAGTCTACTCGTCAGCTTTTCAACTTCTTTCTTGCTGCCCTTGAATGTTAGCAAGCATGGAATCTCTAGTCCACCCTGGAGTAAATCGGCTGAGTGTCTTCTACGTCCAGATACTTCGCAAGTAATAGTACCACCTCGTCGAATAAACAGCGAGCACACACACGATGTTTTGCGATGTGGATGTCCAACTGTGATGAATTCGTCACTTTTTTCTTGTTCTTTTTTTTCGGTTTGATTGAGTTCACATGGTCTTGGCTCTTGACAACAGCCACAGCATAACGGTCTATAATATTGGTAGATTCCAGAACACAGGCAAGCTTCTCACCAACTCTGGGTTTCCATAGTTCTTGATAGATATGGTAGCCCCGGACACAACTTGAAATAGCCACCGTCTCTTCAGTACGCTCTCCCGCTATCAAAACTTAGGCGAAAAAAAGTTACGTTGTAACCTATTTTTGAATCGGATTTTATTTTCGAACGGTCAAAGCGCTTCGAAAATTAGATCCGATCTAAAATTTTATGTACGAAATAATTATTTGACCATCGAAAAAAAACGGCCATATGGTAGGTAACACTTAACCCAAGCTAGTATCCCTAAATTTATCAAAATAAGAATTTCATATTATAAAGATTTGAACATCATGGGCCAATTTAAGGGTGCTTGACTGCTTGCAACTAATTATTATTCACGGCACTGCGCATTGCTATGGTCAGTGTTTTAGGACAACTAAAGCAGCAGACAGCAGGCGCGTTTCCACGATAGGGGTGCTCTAGCACCCCCATCCCCATTGAAGTTTTAAATTATTTATTGCATCAAAGGACACTGTGGCTATAAATTTATCATAACTGTTATTGCAACGAACTTAGAAGCTGCCAATATCCCACTCTAAGGTAGTGTAGGCTGTTTTTCCATTAGTTCAGTGATGAACAAATCCGATAGTAGTGACGAAAATGACATAATTTAACGAATAAATAAATATTAATTAGATTTTGCACGCGCACCTCCCTTTCCTCATTTCTGGACAGAGAGGTATTAGCAGTATAGCAAGTGCGTCTTGATAGCCACTCGTATCATGAAATTTAATAGACTGGCTTGTTAGCAAAAAACGAAGGGAGCGCATCAACGTGTTTATGCATAAAGTACTTTGGTGAATACTTCTGTGAGCTCAATAATCCAGTAATGCAGGCTTCAGCAAAGCTACAATTGAGTAACAGAGTGATTTTTACGATAGTGCACCTAGAAAGCACCGCTGCCTGTCGAGCAACAATTTTCACAGTAGTGTGGCATTTATTCAGAAAAATCGTTGTTACGGTGTAGCCCTCGTGTAGCCAACGTGTAGCCTAGTCTCTCGCGCCAGACCCAACCCAAGGGAAGGGTCTGGTAAAACATTATTGAATGCGCTGTGCCACAGGAATGTGAAATATGCACCGTAGCCATGGTAACATGCACTAGTACGTATGCGCACTGTTTGAGATCGAGACCATACAAGCCAAAACAAGCTGCATGGCATACATGAGCTATGGCAGTGCTTTTTAGCCTGCGTCTCCATTGAACTAGCTGCACAGTCTACCGTGGTGCTTGCTGCGTACATCCTGCACGTCATGGCTACTCGTTAGTACAAGCGCGCTCGTGACAACTCAATTTGATTGACTTGCCCGAATTTCTGGCAATGGGCACAACGCGTTTAATAACGTTTTATCAGACCCTTCCATTGGGTTGGGTCTGGCGCGCGAGACTATACGAATAGCCCAAGGGTACTAATCTCACAGGCCAGATGTTCCGAGAGTGGGAACATCTGGTCACTAACGCCAGGTTTTTGTGGCACTTTGGAATGTAATCAAACGACATGTCACGCTTTGAGTCACGTGTTTAGTCGACATCACTAGTTTAGTTAGCAAGCGCGTAGCATGTTAACAGGCTTTTAGCATGCTCAAATACTTCTTAGAGCGATACCAACCTCGTTGGCTACAATCGCGACGTTGATGATTGCTGGAGCAGCGGGGGCAACAAGAGAACCGTTGCACGAACATGAATCTCGTAGAATACACTGTCAGCAGCATCGACAACAATGAATATAGCAGGCACTATCCATCGCTAGTAAGACTTTTCACGACAGACACGCCAGTTTTGCCAGCTAACAAGCTCTGTCAACAGCTTCATGCGCAATTGCGCCCTGTAGTCACGTGAAAACCTGTGCAATTGACTGCTTATCAGGGCGCTGGAATGTTGGCGTTGCTCACAAAAACCTGGCAGGCGTTAGTGACTAGACGTCCCCACACTCGGAACGTCTATAGTACAAAATATATGAGCTCAAGTGTGCACAGTTTACACTCCAGATCAAGGCAGGTAATATTCCAGAACAATCTACTGAAAATAGCTGAAACAAGTTTTCTGCTGTTACAGTGATTGGACAAAATTTGTGTGTATTGTAGCCAGAGTTTGCATATTGCAGCCACCGTCTCAATTTCTTTACATTATTAAACGAATGATGCTCAAAAATGATAGTAATGCTGTTTTGATCACGTTGGTGCTTTCTTGGGTGAATAATTTTGCCAACCAATTCTCTATCTCTCTATCTTCATCTCTCTATGCTGCAAAAACTAAAAGAGGTAAGGGTGGGGTAAGGTAGTTTAAACGAAAGCTCCTGGGTAGTATAATCCATTTCACAACATACTTACCGTTCAAATTGTCTTCTAAAGACGTAGCAGACCAGGAAAGTTGCAATGTATTTTGGTTTACCCTGCGTGCAGCAATGTCAGCATTACATCACAAGTAAAGTAAAAAGCTTTAATAAAAAAACTAAAAAGTGTAGGGATGACGCTTGCAAAAGCAAAGGAACAAGGTGGGATGATGCTTGCAAAAGTAAAGGAACAAGATGGGATGATGCTTGCAAAAGTAAAAGTCCCAAGTATCCTACATCAGCGGCTTGCTGCGACAACATGCAACTGACAAAATTAATGTGGAATCCTCTTCCTATACCTTTTACAACGATCATTACTCAATCGGACTGCGTCCTCCAAAACACAGATACCTCTAGTTATCTACAACCGTCAATTACTTCATCGGACTGCACCCTCCAAACACAGCTACCTTCAGCTTATTTACAACTGTCAACTACTTCATCGGACTGCGTCCTCAAAAACACAGTTACCTCTAGTTATATACAACTGTCAACTACTTCATCGGATTGCATCCTCCTAAACACAGATACTGACCTCAGTCTAGTTATTTACAACCATCAATTACTTCATCGGACTGCGTCCTCCTTCAAGCCGCTGATGTAGGGATATTTGAGACTTTTACTTTTGCAAGCATCATCCCATCTTGTTCCTTTACTTTTGCAAGCATCATCCCATCTTGTTCCCTTACTTTTGCAAGCATCATCCCATCTTGTACTTTTATTTTTGCAAGCTCATCCCTACACCTTTTAGTAAAACTTTTTTACTTAACTTGTTTTTGTTAATGCCGTGTTCTTTCACAAAACATTTTGTGCAGCGTCGAATATTCCTTGTTGGATAGCAATGGTTGCTATGCTCTAAGCCGGTTAGAGACCTCGGCCAACGGGATCTACGCGGTATAGAAACCCTCGCGTCGCCATAGAACCCTCGCACTACGCGCTCGGGTTCTAAATGGCTTCCTCTCGGGTTTGTATACCGCGTAGATCCCTAGGCCTCGGTCTCTATCCTATACAGAGAGATCTGTATAATTATTTTTTAAAACTCTCTTTTTTAAGCTCTCAGAGCTAATCACATGCTTTATGCCAGCCACCTTGAGGATCTTGGCATCGATAAAGCTATGAACAAGACAAGACTGAAGCTTCAGTAACTTGAGCATTTTCCTGATGCTCAAGAACGCAAGAAGGTTAATGTTTTTAAGAAAGGCATAGAAATTAAGAGATGCCATGAAAGAGCGAGATTTCTCAGAAGATGTAGAAATTTGGCTAAAGCAGCAACAATAATCCGAAACGACATGGTTAGTCATGAAGTATTCAATTTTAATGGCCCTTTTCCACCAAAATGTCAAAAAAATTATCTATAGCATGCAGTCTGCTTATTTAATGTTCACTGATGCAAAGGAGATTGCTCACATTATTGCAAGTGCGGCAAAGCCAGTCTTGTTTGTTCACCTCTTTGTAATTGTAAATGCAATTCATAGTGATGTGTTAGTTGTATCAACAATGTTATGATCCATTGATTTATATTATAATTATCATGCTATCACAAAAATGTTAATTAAGAATCAACATTATTTTATTAAAAGTTGGACGATAGCGGCCGTTTTGTTTTTTTCACACTTGTGAAAAAAATTTTGGGTGGCTCCCCCTCTGATAATAATTAGTATAGCCTTAGTAATCCTCATGTTAAATTTGGTGCTTTTATCCACCCGGGAACAATAATTTCACTAAGCCACCTGACTACAAGCAATGTTCACAGCAGACAACGAGCAAATCTTCACTGATTTGCCTGTCAGACTTGGTAAGAAAGCTAGTTTAAGCTTAGCTAATGTTGCATGTAGTACGTACGTGCACGTACAGATCCGATCAAGTGTAGTCACTCCGCAGTGACCTGAATAGTTCTCTTTACAGTAATAGTGTATTAGCATAAGTGCCAACTAAGTCATTAATTAAAAAAAGATTTCACAAAACCCTCGGCGTGTTGCACATTGTAGAGTTAGCTCCTTAGTTATGGTTTTCAGAAGGAGCTTTGCAGCTAAAGCCAACATGCTTGCTATTGAAACTGTACTGCTAACCAGAAGACAGCAAAGTGCTGACCACAAGGACAAGGTGTGTTAAGGTGGTGGTATACCCGTTTTTATGAATATTAATGAGCGACTTTATTTTATCTGCAGCTCGTGACAGAGCAACGCTAGCAGCGTGAAACTCTCTCAGATGCATCAATGAGTGTGTCTCAATGTATATTGCAGCTTGAAACGTTGCACAATATTCTACACCAAGGAATAATGTAGGAACAATCGACATCGTACAGATACGCATTTTTCTAGCCAAAAATCTCTCCTGACTAACCGTGCAGCAAAGGTTACCAGCTGAAATTCGATTCTTATAAACCATTTCTAGGTGCTGAAGAAGAGTTTTCTGCATTTACTTTTCTGATTTTAAGAAAAACAATTTTACATTCTAAATCATGGCTGATTTTGCAGTGACGTCCATGTTTGTCGATGCATAGAACAGCTACGTTCAGTGTGGGTCAACAAAACTCTTTGTCAGCACCTAGAAATGGTTTATAAGTGTCGAATTTCAGCTGGTAACCTTTGCTGCACGGTTAGTCAGGAGAGATTTTTGGCGTGAAAAATGCGTATCCGTACGATGTCGATTGTTCCTACATTATTCCTTGGTGTAGAATATTGTGCAACGTTTCAAGCTGCATTATACATTGAGACACACTCATTGATGCATCAGAGCGAGTTTCACGCTGCTAGCGTTGCTCTGTCACGAGCTGCAGATAAAAAAAGTCGCTCCTTAATATTCATAAAAACGGGTATACCGCCACCTTAAGTGGGCGTGACCGTGAACACTGAGTAGTAGCCATTGCTTTTGGCTTCGATAGGCTTTTTCTTGATATGTTTACGCACCCCCCGAGCTGTCCTGCATGAAGTTTAGATGGAATCTACAAGTACCTAGGTAGTCAACTATGTGCGCTTTTATAGTCAGAGAGGCCCAAGATGGCTGTCAAAGTGAGCCAGCCATACACATGTATATAACTCGAGAACGAAAGCACTTTAGCAAAATCCACAAGTCACATATTGCAAGCCATTGTCGTGCTAAGCCTGTTCATACCTTTACCGAGTTTCAGAAGTGAGCAATGGTCTCTGCAGCTCGATGGACAGAACGAACGAATGAGTGAATGAACGAACGATTAACAAACCAAGTACCGTAACCCTCGCGCATGTGCCGAGGGTTAATAAAAAAACAAGTAATGAAACATTTTAACAACATTGCTTAACCCTTCAAGTGCGGACAGCAATTCTAGCCTCTATTTTGTGAATTTCACTAACCTTTGAAACCATTAGACAGACAAACTAGCGCTGTGATCACCGTTAATATGCAAAATCAACTTGCACAACGTGCGGGCTTGTTGTCAATGACAATTGCGGTTAACCACGCCCACTTGACGATCTACCAACTGTCGTGTGCTAGAATCACTCTCACCGGAGCAAAAAACGCCGCTTGTTTGGTCAAAACAGCACGTGTGAGACAAAGTTAGTGCACGCATGGCTGCTTTTTATGTCAAGAAGCCCCTGGAGACCCAGTGGTGCAAGGTGATCCCGCCATAGCTCTGCTTGGCGGGGCCGCAGGCCCCGCCAATGGCTCGCAATCACACCCCACATAGCTGTATTTGGTCTATAGGTGAAATAAACTATCTTCGAATTTTAACGCCCACTTCCGGTGACGTCAAACTTGCCGGGCGACTATAGTTGCCCGCCGCATGTGAAGGGTTAATACAATGAAATTTCTTTTTGATTTTTTTCAAGAGATTTTTTTGGTACATGTATCGAAAAAGTATGGAAACAAGATTGTGGACTTCGGTATGTAAACATGCAAGATTTAAAATAAAAATGACTATAACAATAGCTACCTCCCTATTAGGGAGGCACGGTAGTGCCTCCCTATGTAGGGTTGAACGGGAAAATAAGATGGCGGCTACATACAATGTATTAGCGTTCAAACGCTGATATCTCGCCTGGTGATGAATTGTATACGTCAAAAGACACTTAGATCTGCTCCCTGACGTTGCCCCATCTTACAGTAGCAAGGAGATTGCTCGAAATTGTTACTAAAGTGACGAACCTGGAAACGGTGAAAATCCAGTTTCGTCATCTTCGTTTTCTTCTTTCTTTCTTTCTTTCTTCAGCGCGTCTAGCGCCTTTACGCGAGCAATGCCGAGACCAAAACACCCACGAACAGTCGTCAAATTCTCCTGGGAGGTGCCTTTTGAACTTAGTTTTTAGCGTAACGGCGATATAAATTCAGCGATTTCTCGATCGTGATCCATTGTCAGCTAAGTATTAGACGCCATTATTGTGATTGCGCAATAGGCACGTGACCAAGCAGTGGTTAGCGCACGTGAGCAAGCACTAGCTTGAGTATCGCCGCGCCGTATGGATCACGGAGAACACATATTTGTCTGGAGTCTTCGAAGAACGGTAAGCTCGTATAGGATCACCATATGCATTCTGCGCTTGCCTGATAATTATAACCGCCGTACAGGTCTACAAGCAAGCGTGGGCGGGGCTCATGTCCACTGCATGCATGCATGCGTAGGCGAGCTGATATAACAATTATTTTTAGCTACAAGTTTAACTTAATAATAAAGAAAACCATCAGCAACAGGAAAACTAAACCAATGGTGGAAACAAAGACAGCTCAGTACGAGCATGATATTGAACTGCACTTCACTGAAAAAGAAAAAAGGACACAAACAAGAAAATTAAAAAGATTTCTATCGAAATCAAAAGGATGTAGGGTTGTGAAATCTGTCACTGGTCCACAATGTAAACTAACAAGGAACAGGCATGGAATGGTAACACGATTGACTTGCTAACAGACCATAGATCCCTACATCAGTGGCTGTATAATTATAAGATCAATATTTTGTCACAAGCTAGATGCAGGTTAGGTGTCAGTCAACAGCAACTAGCTGAACTAGCTATAGCCAACCACAGCAGCCACTGATGTAGGGATCTATGGTCTGTTAGCAAGTCAATCGTGTTACCATTCCATGCCTGTTCCTTGTTAGTTTACATTGTGGACCAGTGGCAGATTTCACAACCCTACATCCTTTTGATTTCGATAGAAATCTTTTTAATTTTCTTGTTAAATTAACTACAACTAGAAAGCAGTTATATAGGAAGGTAGCATTACACTGCTATTGTTACAGTCCTTTATATTTAATCTTGTTTATCTACCTCAGTTCATAATCTTGTTTCCATACTTTTTCAATACATGTACCAACACTAAATCTCTTGCATTTTTGTTAAAACGTTTTTATTACTTGTATAATTTGTATTGTTCTCTGTTATACAGTAGCAACTCTATTATAGTTATAAATAATATTATTATACCGAAGCATCTCCATTTTATAGTTACATTTAATTTTAATTGTACAATTGACCATGTACTTTGTTCATTTAGCAATTATACACAGTGGTTTTTTGTTATTTTACTTTGTTTTTAATTTCACTTTCAGTCTGCATGTTATGTACATTGTCTATTATTGATTGAAACAGTGTTTTGTCTATAAATGCAATAGTATCCTTAGAAATATATTATCGTGTATGAGCATGTGTTAGGTATCAAATTACTCCGTATAGTGAGACATTTTATTTGATACCAAACTCAAGCACATTGCAAGTAGCTTAAGTGACATAAGGGAGGGGCAACTGGTTTTGGACAATTAATTATTCATAGAAGTCGTCAGAGGTCAAATTTGAGATGGCTCTATATTTCTAAATGGTATTTAAAAACTGATGATTATTTTAGCTGCTGCTTTGCTAATAGGGACGCGCGATCCAACTAAAAAGGCCCATTGAGGGTTAGATCCACCTTCAAGTTGGGCTCCTGATGCTTTAG
The DNA here is from genome assembly GCA_964017065.1 of Haliclona indistincta. Classification (NCBI taxonomy): domain Eukaryota; kingdom Metazoa; phylum Porifera; class Demospongiae; order Haplosclerida; family Chalinidae; genus Haliclona; species Haliclona indistincta. The sequence continues at coordinate 14,664,115 of OZ024783.1, read as the reverse complement.
TGCACTATTTTTAACTACTGATTGTGCTCATTTGCAGATCTCAGTGCTGTTTGCTTCTGTTGCATAATGTTATACTGGAAAATAAAATTAATAATAAGTAAATCACATACTGCACCGCACTGGTAAGGCCAGTTAGGGTGGGGTTCCTTGCTGCCGGGTCTAAATATGTCAATCTCATGTTCCATTATCTTTAGCTTGATCTCACAGTTGCTAATAACAACAGTGCGTTTTCCTTCTGCATGTTGTAAGTTATAGTATGTATAAGAGACACTGATTAGACCTCACCAAAATTGGATGATGAATATCTCCCGTAGCCAGAATAAAAGCAACCATCGACGAACCTGCGACCTATGCAAGTCTTGCCCACAAGACGGTCTCCCACCAGGAGAAGTGTGAGATCTGCCATGATAGCTGCACTCAATCTAGTCTAGGCGCGAGCTATGGGACGAATCCGGCTATGGGATTTGCTATGACCATAGATGATAATTATTTGTTTACAACACTTCATGTCCTCCACGTGACAAATCACGTGATATTCCAACGTGGAAAAAAATTAATATGAATCGCACTATATACAGTGAACCCCTGAGGGCGTGTTAACACTACGTGCCCGCTCGTACAGAATCACTATAATAATCATCCAGCGGTTGGCAGTAGCTATTCATGAAGAGAGGAAATTACAATTCTGTATTTATTTTTGGAACTCATAGCTGACATAGAGTTTGAACTATCTTTACTTTTTTGCTTTATTTATTTCTTTTTAACTCTAGGTATTATTTTAGTAATTATTAACCCTCGTCGCATGCGCGAGGGTTACGGTACTTGGTTTGTCATTCATTAACCCTCGGCGCATGCGCGAGGGTTACGGTACTTGCTTTGTCGTTCGGTCGGTCTGTCTCTTCTGCTACAGAGATCAGCGATCGCTTCTACGCGTCAACTAAGGTATGAACAGGCTAAGCATGACCATGGCTTGCAATGTGACTCGTGGATTTTGCTAAAGTGCTTTCGTTCTCGAGTTATAGCTGGCTCACCTTGACGGCCGTCTTTGACCTCTCTGACGACAAAAGCGCCCATAGTTGACTACCTAGGTACTTGTAGATTCCATCTAAACTGCAAGACAGCTCTGGGGGTGCGTAGACATCTCAAGAAAAAGCCTATCAAGGCCAAGAACAATGGCTACCTACTCAGTGTTCACGGTCACGCCCACGACACACCTTGTCTTGTGGTCAGCACTTTGCTGTCTTCTGGTTAGCAGTGCAATTTCTATAGCAAGCAGGTTTGCTTTTAGCTGCAAAGCTCCTTCTGCAAACCATAACTAAGGAGCTAACTCTACAGTGTGCAACACGCCGAGGGTTTCGTGAAGTCTGTTCATTCACTCGTTCATTCATTCGTTCATTCATTCGTTCTGTCCATCGAGCTGCAGAGACCATCGCTCACTTCTGAAACTCGGTAAAGGTATGAACAGACTTAGCACGACAATGGCTTGTAATGTGACTCGTGAATTTTGCTAAAGTGCTTTCGTTCTTGAGTTATGGCTGGCTCAACTTGCCATGACCTGACGGCCATCTTAGACTTCTCTGACAACAAACGCGCCCATAGTTGACTACCTAGGTACTTGTAGATTCCATCTAAACAGCAGGACAGCTCTGGGGGTGCGTAGACATTTCATTATTATAGTCTTCTCTCGTTAATAATCTACCATTCTCTCTTTAAAATTATATAAACAATACCTGTACTAGGCCACATTCACTTTCAATCACTAAATAATAATATATTTCATGATCTGGAAAGTACACACACATTTTACACTCTTCAGGTTTTCTTCATGTAATCTCCAAACAACTAAAAGATGGTACATGCCCCATTATCATGAGTGCATCGATCATTATTATAGATCAGAAGGTGTGCTACAACTATGTGTGCTGGCGTGATGCTTCTCATCGGTCATCAAAAAGAAACGACAAATTAGCTGCCGTAAAATCAGAGATGTTTGTATTTGAAGAATGTATGTTACAGAACTATAATCTGGAGCAGTGGAAGTAACTTACATGTTGGCTCATTCGAACCATGAGACAGGAGAGAAAGAGGATGCTACTGCCTACTAGTTCTACTGAGAACATAATAGCCGTATTGGAATTCTAATTGAGCGAAATATGAAAGGCTGTAAATGCACTACTAAAACCAGACATGTTACTTTAGTAATATTTTCGTGAAGACATACAGTAGCTCATTAGATAGTTTTTTTTTCTGAAAATGTTACTAGGAAGCACCATGTGACAAGAAGGGACATTCTCAACATTAAGACTATTGAGTGCAAGACCAGCTAGGCTATTATCATGATGCAACCTCAGTGCTGTTGGCAGTAGCATGCAGAGCTTCAGCAAGAAGAATTCAAACCTATACTCTACTTCAAGTATAGTTTCACAATTCAATTTTTAATAATAATATTATGTGAACGAATTAGAATAAATGAGCTGGTCACTTCGGTCCTGTAATTAATTTTTGAACGCACCCCTGTTTTCAATTGGGTCGTACATTACTGAAACACTATGAAAATGTTCGTGTAAAATAATTAATTATTTTGATCTTTCTACTTGCATAATTATCACATTTTTGAAGCATAGCACTAAATTGGGCTGAAGTTTAAAAACATGCGTGGGTTTGAAAATTGCAGGAGCGAAGTGACCCACAGTTTTCTCAAATCTGCTCAAATAAAAATAATCATGAATTTTTGTTTTTGAAGAATGCATAGGATTCCGGCTCTCAGTATAATCAGCTAACAATGTCACTTGAATTGCCTGTCAATGATTTCACGAGCAAAATTCATGAATGCCTATAAGTAAAAATGAGCAATAGCATTATTGCATTGAATCAACATTGAAGAGAAAAAGAAAAAATAAACAATATTAAGCTGATTATCAGACAACAAGCATTCATCACTTAACTTTAGAAGTTCTATCGAAGTAAATAGTTACAAGCAATAACTGACTGATACAATAGCTGACTTATAAGTGATAACAGCAGCTTGTTGTTAGGGGAGCAAATATCACATTTACCCAGCAAGATGTATTGATATATTCAGGTAATGTAGCGAACACAATACAGAGTAATAATTCAAGACTTGCAAGCACTAAAAAGTTAATTCAGTCGAATAAATGTACTAATTTGTTGAACCAAATTTTAATTTAAAACTGATAATTAATAAGCTGTACTATAATTGTTGTACACTGCATATTATTGTTAGCACAGCAGCTATTGGGTCAGGACATGGGTCATGATCACTTACCAACTCTACGTTATTTCCAGATTTGGCACTTGTCTCCATGAACATTGCTTGATGCTCATCAGCCAACTATGGATGACAAAACAAGTAAAATAACTATTACAGTGAGTAGGTTGTACACAACTTGCTTTGGCTAGACATTTAAAAAATTTAATAAGTGCAAGGACATCACTACTTATCAGTCTGTAACTCTCCAGCCTCGTTCCTAGCTCAATTGTTTCACTTACAAAACAGACGAACGGAAACGGAAGGGTAAAAAAGGGCCTGGTATCTTCGTGAACTTTGACCATTCCCCAGAATCTGGGGAATTCATTCACACTCGAATATTAATTTTGTTTGTGATATTTGTCCATATAATCACGTGTTCCAAGAGGCCTAGTACTGTATGCATTACAACCTGTAGAAACAGATCTACATGTAGTGTTCGAGTACATGCAAGCAGCAAAGTCTTGTCTGTGTTCGTGTGGTCCCTACTGCATGTGTATGGTGACTCTGTGCTGACATGTTTGAAATACAATCGTTCACAGAGTCTCTTCGAAAACCGAATATGAAACAACTAGTTGTACTATATAATGACTAGTTAAATCTCTTCATACCTATTTCCTTAATTTAAGGTTCACACTGATACCTAATTTGCCACTCATTTAGGAAATGCAGCATGGTACCTTGCACAGCAACTATACAAGTCCACATGCCTTGTACAGTTGATGCACTATCTTCTTTGCATGCAGGAGCTACGGTTAGCATGCATGCGCACTAGCATAGAGTTCACTATAGTATATTACTCACCAATTGACCTCTCTCAGTGCTGATAACTCGTCTATCATCAAGATCACACTTGTTGCCCACTATCATTGTTCGAACATTAGCAGCAGCATTCTTTAATACCACACAGGTTGAGCAAAGTCATAAGAGAGAACAAAAACAGTGAAGGGAAAGATTATGAATCGAAATTAATGTGTGAAATACACATATACCTCATGATTAAGCTTAATTCTATTCTGCATGCAGCTTCAATGTGTATTTCTGTCCAAAAGATGGTCTGTTATAGTTCAGAAGAGCTTGATATTGCTCATGATCAGTTGCGCCGGATAAATTACACAATTAATGATTACACACAATCGCAATTACGCAAATTACACAAACCTACACAAAACTTTTATGTTAACATAATGTGTTCAAATTGAGCAATAATTACACTCACCTCTTCAACATTCTTAATCCATCATCTAATAAATTATTGTCAAATGAACTCTCTTGAGTGACGTCATACAACAGCATAATACCCTGAGAATAAGAATCCGATGCAGACATTTACGTTTGTAGTACACATTTACAAGTACATGTAAGTCATCATAATGATATTGTGGTACATGGTAACAGAGAAAATAATTGCCGGGCAAATTAAACTATCTAAATTGTGTCGGTGCTTACCATGGCACCCTTATAGTATGCCGTAGTGATGGTTCTGAAGCGTTCCTGACAAGCAATGTCCCACAACTGTAGCTTGATCTTCTTACCATCAATATCAACAGTACGGATCTTGAAATCAATACCTGACAGTGTAAGTTATAAACAATGATTCCGTGACATAGCTAATATCAGTAGTGTGTCTGTGATGATGACAACTCTCTCACCAACTGTTCCTATATATGATGAGCTGAAGGTAGCCTCAGTGAATCTCATGAGTATACTAGTCTTGCCCACTTCACAGTCTCCTATGAGGAGAACCTTGCAGAAAAAGTCAAATGGCTGAGTCATGCTGTCGCAGTAGCTACAGATCAGTCGCCGCCTTAGGATTTGCCCCGGAGAACTGAGCTGTTCCCAGCTTAAGAACACAGCTTTTGAGATCGGAATAGATGAGTGGTCAAGTCTGTCCTGGTTATCTCTTCCTAGAATCGTTCGCCCCCAGTCTAGCTCGCGAGCCAAATTCATTGAACCTCCTCCCACGCGCGTTATAACATTAGTGGGTGTGGCTCGTGGTAGATCTGAAATCGAGCCAATCTATCTACTTTTATGTTCATGACATAATTATTGTACCTAACTGAATATTGAATATACATTTAGCAAATTGATGTAATGTGATGTGTTACAGTAAGACAAGCACCACATGACCTGACATTAGATGAAGCATGCCCTCACTTTAGCTTCTTACGGTATACAGACAGACAGAGCACAACCTTGCTGGTGACCTTGCCATAACGCAAACGAGGAGGACGCTGCAACGGGCTTGTTGGATAGTTGCGAGAAGTACTGATAGAGATCACTGGGATGATCACCTAAACAATCTTACTGTCCAAAACAAATTTAAGAGCATTTGCCAATTGGAGTCTTACAACCACGTTTGGGATCGTATGCAGCGTGGTTTATACCGCCCGGACAACTCTCATTCCTTCTCAGAGCTGGGTCTGATACTCTACCAACTCCGCTTAACTTAAAGAGATGGAATTTGAGAGTGGATTCCAAATGTCACCTATGTGGTTCTAGTACTCCCACTGTGTTCCACATCCTAAATGGATGCCCGGTGGCCCTGGATCAAGCTAGGTACACGTGGAGACATGACAGTGTCCTTTGGAGATTTGACAAGGCCATACATTCCCACTTAATTGTTAGAGGGTGACCATCTGTATTCTGACATATCTGGTCTTAGAGCTCATGAAAACCCCCCAGTCAACAGTACCTCATGACTTGACGATTACAACTGCGAGACCTGATATATGGTATATATGAGTGGTAATTCTGTTATAATTGGTGGAACTAACTGTACCCTCTATAATTCATACGAACATCTGTGCAATGCACAGAATCGTAAGAGACAGAAACCCCTCTATCAATTGCTGCTGAGTGAGTTGGACTCTCTCGGGAAACAAGCTTCATTGGTAACAATTGAAATCAGATCTCTTGGACACTGGATACACAAAAGCAAATGCTGCCAAGACTTCGCCCAGCCCTTTTCAAGTTTTTTGACAAGTCATCGGCAAGAAAACTATTCGACAGTGCAGCTAGAACTGCCATTTCTGCCTCCCAAATCATTTTCCTGGCTAGAAAATCGGATCACTGGTCTAAAGATAAACCTTTATTGATATACAAGTAGTTTTTTTTTGTTTATAATTATATCAAAACCCTTTATTTATTAGGTTTTTTGTCTTTATTTTTGTTTGTATTATTATACTGTTATTTATCCCACCCTTGCCTAGCCCATGCCTTTCTTCAAAAGTATGTACTCTTCTCAGCGTTGTCCTAGGGTTCCTTTCTTGTATTCATCTCTTACAAGTATCTTTCCTTCATTCGCTTGTGTACATTAAACAAGTTGGTACAAAAAAGGTAGCTCTAGGGAGAGGAACGACTGATTGATCATCGGTTAATGGTCCGGAAGACTAGGCATGCATGATAGTACATCAAGCTCACGCGAACAGCTGATTCGACGAGTGACTGAGCTCACTCACGGATTGTGGTCCGAGAGTCCCGCCTCTTTGACCGCGAACAGTGCGGTTGTGGTGGGAGAAGTGATCATCCTTGTGCACTCAAGAATCAACAGCACCCTGAGGAGAAATGCAATCAGAGAGACCTGGCTAGCTAAGAGGATGCTCATTGGTTACTCGGTGCAGTATCGATTCTTGATCGGAGGCCTGGGTGCTAAGGAGGTAGAGATCAGAACACTGGATATACTGAACAGCAAGATCATGGTGACCTGCTGATGTATCAAACAGCTACTCGTCTCTCAGTAATAGAACACTGCAGTCAATGGTATTTATCAACCGTCACTACAAACTTCTTATTCATGCTCAAAACAGATGACGATGTATTCCTCAACACACAGCGAATACTCAAAGACCTTAAAACTCACCTGCCCACTCACCGGCTCTACTGGGGCAGATCCTCTTGTTACAACCCTCTCATTAACAAAGGGCAATGGCGGGAGACCAAATGGCACTTCTGTGACACATACTTTCCGTACAACTATGGAGGGATGTATGTTCTATCGAAAGACATAGTGAACTTAATAGCAGAGAATGCTCCTTATTTACAGACCTACACGTGCGAGGATGTCTCAGTAGGAGCATGGCTGGCTCCTTATAACATCGTTCGTGTTGATGATGTACGTATTTTTTCTGGTCACAATAGCGGACGATGTAGCCGTGGATTCATTGCTGTGCATATCAACCATTATCTTGCTCACAAGCAGATGAAGAGGTACTATAATAAGTTGAGAAGAAAAGGATCGGTCTGTTCTAGTATTTGTAAAGAACAGCCCATTTCATGGAGTACTATTACTTGTAACTGTTACAAGAAACCCATTCCTGTTACTAGATAACAATTGTATTTAAGGATTACATTATTCTTTGTCGATAGAACATTATGAAAAAGTATAACTTTAAAATAAGAAAACAGCATGTCATTCAAAATCGTTATGTCTGAGTCAAGAACTGTTGTCCATAAATTTACTCTGGATAGACTCAGCGAGAGTCTTTTCTCCTACTGTATGAGACTTGAGAACACGTACGAGAGTGCTCCACTTCACTGGATTATTATCAGGAGTTGCTAGCTGCTGCCACGTGCTGAACACTTCTGTAAATGCATCTAGCGGGTCACCACGATGCTGCTTATCAATGGAATTAAGCTTTGCTCCGGAAAGCCCAAGTGCCACACCAAAACTTTTCCATTTATCAGGAATTACATTAGCCACACTTTCTATGAACTGGAACAGTGAAATTTCATGACTGTCACCTGGAATTAAGATACACTGTAATTAGAGTCCTTTGACCAACTGTAGTATCTCTGACATAAGGAATGATACAGTTATCGGCAAAAAATTCATTTCGTCCAAATAATTTTTTTGCGGATTTGTTATTGATAACCTTTAGCATGTGGCAAAGAAAGCATGAATAAATTTTGACTTTCGCCACCTAAATTTAGGTACCTCCACTCAATTACTTTAGATCAATAATTCATTAGTAGGCTAACTAAATAATTAATTTTAGGTGGACTATGTTTGCAAAGTCTACCAAAATCTTCGAAAATTTAGCAAGGCCACCTAAATTTAGGTGGTGTTGTGTAGCTATTAGCAAAGTTGCCTAAATTTAGGTGGGGTGTTTGATTTTAGCATAAATTTAGGTAAAACTGCTTGAAACAGCATAAATTTATGTACCGTATAAGGCCTATAGTTTAGGTGGTGATAGTCAAAATATTTGCAATTTCGTATGCTTTCTTAGGCATGTGGTAAAGATTATCAAGAAATTTGTTTCAAATCTGCATGCAACAAAATAATTGGACAAAATAAAAAATAATAATTATGTTTACATTAGAAGTTATGGCTTGCATAATTATTATTAATATTAGTTCAAACTAGACAAAAGAAATAATTATGATAAAAACATATTATTAACTAAAATTAAGCTAAAAACTAAAACTCACTAATAGATGGATTCATGACAGCCTTTGCAGAGGAGTATGATTCTACTAAGTGTGAGGCTGCAAAAATTACACAATAACTATACAATAATGATACTGTATAATATAGACTTACTGTTATCAGGTACTGGTGCCAGCCATGCAAGCATTCTCTCATTGGTATAGGGACCAGAACCACGATCTGGTCTTACAGAGCAGGTGAGCCAACCGGTCGACATATTAACCTTACACGAATGAAGTATGCTCTCGCACTTCTTGAATGGACACCAGAACCCATCAGTGAACGCTATTTTGCTGGTGTCAAGGCGTCGCTGTTTGCAGACCTCGGCAATAGCACGGTGTGTGGCAGCTCTAATGAGAGGAGCCACAGATGGGTCACCACTGAAATGGATGACCAGGCATGCATGATGCTCTACCAGCATCACTACTCCTCCTGACGTGCAATTGAATTTAACAACATCACGACCAACAATCTCAAGAAGAGAGAATAGTGCATCGTAAAGCAAGCCCACGACTAAAGCAGAAAACAACCCAAGTGGCATCACTTTCGTGTGACAAAGAAGAACAAGAGGAGGCAGCTCTCCATCGAGAACAGGAACAGTTTTCTTGCTACTTGCAAGTATAGAAGGAATAAAGAAAACATCTTCATCATCAATTCTAACCGGAGCCACTATTAGAAGGTGCTTCAGTATTGTGAGGAAGTCATCTACTGTGTAGACACACTTTCCAGCTACATTCACTCGATACTCGCTACAAAGAACATCAACAAGCTCTCTATTAAACAGCCCTCGGTTTCTCAATCTTCGTACTGATGCCATGAGCTTAGAGAGGAAGGGATAAAGAGAAGAGATCTGACTGAAGTCAACGATACCAAGATTCAATATTTCAGTGACTTCGCTGAGAATACATTGCGGATCAGTGAAGACCAGGTGAGGAATGACTTTGAAATACATGCAAACAGCACCTTCATCTAAAAACATCAATGCTGCCAATACTTCTTCTCTTTTCATTTCTAAATTCTCACCTATAGCTATACACTCGGCTATACCAAGAACACTTCGTTTCTCCTTCGCTGCTTTGGCACTCAATTCTAATTCGAACACATACCATCTAGTAGGTATGTCTACCGTGGCATTGCTACAAGCTTCCATGATCTTCTGCCTTAAAGAAGAAGCCAACTCATCACGGCGCCCTTTTGTGACTAAGGTGTTGATTGGCAGAAGAATATCTCCATCATCATTAATCTCAATGCACATCGACTTTAGCTCACCGAGACTCTTCTTCAACCATCGATTCTTATCACCATGTGATTGGTGAAATAAAGACCAATGCTTGTCAGCATGAGTACCAACTAGAAGGAACTTAGACTCTGATGTTAAGCCTTTTTCAGAATGGCTAGTAGACGAGAGAATGCGAACCAGCTCTTCAATGCTTTCGAGTTGTGTTTGGTCCAGTTCCGTTGGCTGACGAAGATGCTTGTCATCCTTTACATACTCATACTCTAGCTTATCATTGATGTCACGATTGTACTTCGAGACGACTATGTTGACTGTGCTTCCCCTAACGAATGCTGGTACAAGGCTGATAAATGATGGCTGTCCACCAGAGTCTATCAGGTGGATAAAGGTCTTTTTCTGCTCAAGATTCTCGGGAATTGTTGGAGGACAAAAAACCATATTCTCAACAAGATTATACACCATGCTGCTCATCGGTGGACGGGGTGGAATGTAATTGCTGGCATTCTCATCTAAAATAGATTTCTGTGAATGTACAGCCCTCTTGGTAAACTTGTGAATAGGGTGGCTGCTGAGATGTACTGCTCTTTGCTGAGATGTACTGCTCTCTCCTGAGATGTGCTGCTTTTGTGACGGGTTCAATTCTAGGACTTTTACTTCCTCTGCAATGAAGCGAAGGTACGTGTCATCATCGAGCTTTTTCCATGTGCTCATACTGCCGCTACCATCAGCTTTAATACGATGCATGGATACAGCACGGAAAGCACGGGTTGCCAAAGGAGTACTGGTCCTAGTGGCAGGTGGTGGCAAGCCAAGCAGAAGGTAACGTAAGCTGGTTTTGCCCGATCCAGGTGCACCAATGATGAGAACTTTGATAATAAAGACTCTTGTAATACCATCTCTCATTGCTCTCTGCACTACTTGGACATACTGCAATAAATATAGGTATTGGCAAGTCAGCATTTATCTCCCACTTGTCTTAACCCTTAAGTTACTGAATTATTTTGTCGAAAATTTGACTTGCTCTAAATTGGCAGTTTAACTTACAACATGAAGTACACTAACTGTTCCAAACTAGCAATATTTTATCCTGGCATGTGAAAATTTATGACTGCATGTACTACACTCCAAGTTGGCCACTCCCACTTCTGAACTGAAGCCACTTAAGTGTTACAAAATTGTCATCATTCAGCTTATTTTGGTTTTCATTTCACCCTATTCACTGATACAAAACCCGGTGAGGGGCTCTGCCCCTTCAAGCCCCAGGTTAACGGGAAAACATCCCTCTTTAAAATTCTCCCATGCCGTACATTTTAGTGGGAAGTAGGGCTGAAACAAATACCACAGATATTCGAATATTCGTTTGTTTTACAATATTCGAACACAATTTTTACTATTCGACTGTTCGTTTGCAACCATGTTGGTTTGAACATGCATATTTTATCTACCACTTGGAGTTGGAATGCACTTAATTGATAGAACATACTTAGTTACCAGGACTTGAAATGGGCTATGCAGTGCACATACCATTATCATGCTGAAAATACATATCTCCACCATACTATTCGACTATTCGTTCGTTTGACATGTGAATACAAAAAAGTGGTATTCGTTTCAGCCCTAGTGGGAAGGGTGTACCGAAAAACAGTGTGGTTTTTCAGGTAAAGTCGTCATTTGCAAACAGACTTAGTTTGACGTTTCAAAAGCATTTTTCACAATCTTTATGACTTCTAAAGTAGGTGGAGCTAATTATAACATACCGTATAGCGAGAAATTTTCGCGGGAGAAAATTTTCGCGAATTTCGCGAATTGCTGGCTATTCGCGAAAATATTATCCGCGAATGTCTTGTTTTTCGTTGACACAGATAGGGCAATAGCGCTGATTCGCGAAAATATTATTCGCGAAATGCTCTATCTCGCGCGTTCGCGAAAATTTTCTCCCGCGAAAATTTCCCGCTATACGGTATGTGTCAGTAGAGGGTAAAAGGGTTAAAAGCCACCATACATGAGGCGACTTTTGTCACATGACATAATTTGTCCCAAGCTTATGTATAATCATTATGTTGATACACGAGGCGAGTTTGTCACACGACAGGTTATATGTTCAAAACATCTAGTCATCTAAATTTGTCCGCGACAAGTTGCACAGAATAGAACTATCAGGTTGTAGTTGTAACCGAAACTTCAGAAGTTTCTGATTATTTGACAAGCTATTACACCATGTACTCTCGAGTGAATGTTGTGCTAGCATGTACACACATGCTAGCATTCAGATTGGCTACCTGGGCATCCCAGAGTTTTATCATAAACTGGACTGAACAAAGAAAAACAAGACGTGTTAGCTCTACTATCCTGATGTGACTCCAAAAGCATGAATCATGCATAGCCTAGAATCACTCAATTGTCCATTTTCGACAATAACTTGTCTTTGCGTCAGTGTTCTCATTATACTAGGCTGTTTTTGAACGGCGCTGTACCACTTGATTATGGTAATGTACCACCTGAATTCTCAAGATTATGCTCTATTTTGGGGTTATTTTGTGCTTAAAGTCCTATAGTTACAGACTGTACACATTCCAAAAGTGCTAAAGTTTGGCTAATGTATGTCCCAGCACCACTTGAATGTTCAATCCTGGAGAGAACACTGCTTTGTGTGCTCAAATAATATTATGGCCAAACTATACTAGCCCAATGCAAACAGTCAATTTTAAATTATGTGACATAATATTATTGTGAGACATATATAGCCGTGCAACATTTGTGTATGATGGCCATACGGCCTTCTGGTCATGGACATAAAGAAGGCATTAAGGCACACACACATAGAAGGGATTAAGGCACACAATAAAAAAACAGTTGGCAAAAATTACTATTAAAGTGTGGGCGATTCACACCCTACTCTTCTATAGGCGCCGATGATAATGGACTGCTTCTCTGACTTTGTAGGTGTCTTACAAAGTACAGAAATTGTACAACCAAATTATTTTGTGGTGACAACTGTGTTCTTAATGACACACACATGGCAAACACATGTAACCCTCACATACCTCAGGGGTGCCAGACCCGGTACCGCTACTAACCAATACTTTTATGCATAAAATAATTATGATTTTGGTTGATAAATACATTAAAAGCTGTTTTAGTTACTGCTTCTAATCTGCTTGCAAGGCGTTTTAGTATATTCTAGGCTTTCTTTCAAGTGAACTCTAGTCTCCAAGTAGCGATCGTGCATAGTTAATTTCATGTTGCAGTCAATTAGTATTCAATATTTAATTTTTATGAAGACAATATAATGAGGGGGAGCGATCAAGAAGACGCGAGATTGCCAAGGATTTTTGGCTTCACACCTAGCTCATTTCTCCGTGCTATATGTTTGTCTTTATGCTACGGCTGGGACAAAAGTTGACGCAGAAACTCAAAAAATTCATGATACATGTCTAGTTGCTACCACCAAGCTGAGGTTAGCAGCTTTTGGTCTTTGGCGTCTCAAATATTGATCTTTACACCGTTGTAGCACGTTTCATCTTGACGAAGTGTTTGTATATATTTTGTAGTTAAAATAATGAGCAAACGGGATACCGCCACCTTAAAGTATGATTGTAAGAATGATAAAGCACTCCGGATTGGATCTCATGCATTATCTTTCATTTAGCACCCCAACAATACTTTAAACTAATTTAAATGGTATAACTCACAATTTCACTGTTTCTGTTTTTGATTTCACGAGCAAAACTGACAAATGCCTTTAAGAAAAATAGTAGTAATCGATAATTATTATTTATAAATGAAAAATGATAAAAAATTATTTGTACTGCATTAGAAAATTTTCATACTTTCTTGATATCATGCATAGTCTTTCTGTTTTATGATGTAATTCAGAAATTCACTGTATGACAACCATGCATCTAGCCAAGCATGTACTTTACAGCCGTACTGAAGCTGTGGACCTCGGAACTATAATTATTATGATGAATTTAATTTGTTATTAATACGGTGCTTGGAACATGCAGCTCATGTGAGCAACGTGTAGCAGCATGCATAAAAGCCTGCCTGCCTGTGAGCGTACAAGCTTCTCGGACAGTTTATATTTGCAAGTATGCTGAACTATGATAAATTGTAGATGCTTCAGTGAAATTCCATACACATGAAGACACTGCAGCTACTATGATTTCTGTACAACAATTTATATACAAGCCAGCAAATTCAACTACTATGTTCAGCACAGCAAACAATTAAGTGAGATAGCTTCCAGCATAACCAGCATTGCTATAATTATTCTAACCTATCAGCTTCTAGGCAGTCAACTGCATGTGGATAGTTCTGCCTTCGAAGAATTTTAAATCACTAGCAATGGCCATCGATTGCGAGGTAAGCAAATCACGCCATAACTTGAGAATAAAGCTTCGTAAAAAGTCTTCACATATACAGTGCTTGTAGCCTAAAGAGGGCACTCAGCTGATTTTAACCACTCAGTACATATTTTGTTGTAAAAAAATTATCTATTGCTTCCAAAGTTGGTGTAAGTGTAGAATGATCATCTCTGTCTATGTTAGTCAAAATTAGAAATAGTAATTTTATGTGGTTCTGAAAATAATAACGTTTAAGTGATACAAGTTGACACCTTCCAATTGCAAATGACCTTTCAGCCAGCATTTTAGTGTTGTTTGAGTTAAGCAAAAACCATTTACTGTTTGATTATAAGGTAGGTCTTTGTTCATCTCACAAAGTTTGGAGGCTTATCTTTGATCCATGCTAATGTAGGAAGCCAAAAACGACAGAAATTTTAGTGTTTTTGAGTGAAAAAAGCTTTAAGCTTAGAATTCAACAGCTTAGCGAGTTAAGAAAAACCACTTGATATATGGATAGCCGAATAGTTGTAGTTTCCACTAGTTTTTAAACTTGTCTAGCGTGATACGTCCATCCATGCGCAAACGCGGTCGTCGAGAACACCACCTTTTAGCTGTGACTTCGACTCTCTGCCGTGTTATAATGATATTCATCTAATTATGAGTGTTTATCGACTACGCATTTCTGCGTGCGCTGCACCACTAATCGTCGAGCGGCAAGAATGGCGCCGATCAAAATCTGTGTTTTGCGCTTTGCCCGTTCTTAAGCGTACTTTTGCAGCATAGATACTAGCTAAGCTCGAGGAAATAATAACCACCAAACCTCGTTGTGGCGCTAGACTGTGGCTGCTGTGTCGTAGGTGTGGTTCATCGTGACGTCGTACAAATTATAGTGATGTCACAAACATGGCGCTATTGTATTAGCTTCAATGGGAGAGAGCTGTAGAGCATCGTGTGTCTTGCATTTTCTCATGCTCAAAGTTGCAATCTGTATTAACGCAATAGAAATAGCGATGTAGAAAGTTTTGTGGACTAAATAAAAAGATCAGATGAGTGCCCTCTTTAGGCTGCAAGCACTGTAATTGTGTTCAAAATTAATATCGAGTTATACATGCATTGCTAGTTTTATATACCGTATAGCCGGTTATTTTCGACGGGATTTTATTTTCGATCACAGACTGCAGTTCGAAAATTAAATCCACGAAAATTTGAACCATACCAAAAATTTTGAAGGCCGAAAATTTTCTCGTGCAAGCACATGCGAACAGATCAAGGCTTCTTACCAGAATCTGACGGTAGCAGCGTAGCTTGGTGCCGTGATAGCAGTAAAAACGCCAAGTACCTCTGTTAGACTGAGAAATGTCTATGGACCATGCACACTGCTGCTGAGTGCACGCAGCGAGAGACTACTCACACGATAAGCGAAAGGCGGACACTGCGGTACAGCAACTTCTCTTCTACCATCTATACTTCTACTCTGTGGTTCCATTTAACAATCATAAAATGTGGCTGGCGTGGTTAACGACTACACAGCTCTCCAACATTTTGATGCCATTGAGTTCAGATGACGGGCAATAAATTTTAGCCAGGATTTTATTTTCGAATGACGAGTGCGTATCGAAAATTAGATCCAATCTAAAATATTATTTTAACAAAATATTTGACCGTCGGAAATAACCGGCTATATGGTATAGCTTACGCACATTGATTTTTAAAACTGAAGAACTCATGGCTCATTTTTATGTTATATGCCCTGTGGTTCATCCAAAGAGGCATATAACATATAGTTTTGCATAAGCATTACATTAACCGTATTGGCATGCTGCTTGCAGCCTGCATGCCAAATGTGTGAGCGGGTTGGGCTGGTCACATGGCTCTGCATGGTCAAACCAAGTGCACAATAGTCAGCTTTCATAGTGTCAATGGGTTGATTTTCACTCAGTGTGATTTCCATTGAAAAGAAATATATAAGATGATTTTTTCTCACCAAACAACAAGCACACTTTAGAAATTCTACCTATTAGGGAGGCACTGGCACAGTAGTGCCTCCCTAATAGGTAGAATTTCTGAAGTGTCCCTAATACTTAGTCCCTAATAGGTAGAATTTCTGAAGTGTCCCTAATACTTAGTCCCTAATAGGTAGAATTTCTGAAGTGTGCTTGTTGTTTGGTGAGAAAAAATCATGTATGTGTGGTCATGTATGTAGGGATGAATGAAAAAACAAGATGGCGGTTACATACAATGTATTAGCGTTCAAACGCTGATACTTCGCCCGGTGATGAATTATATACGTCCAAAGACACTTAGATCTGCTATCTGGCGTTGCCCCATCTTATAGCAGCAAGGAGATTGCTTAAAATGGCCACTAAAGTGACGAACCCAGAAAAGGTAAAAATCGTTTTTCGTCATCTTCGTTTTCTTCTTACTTTTCTTCTTTCTTCAACTCGCCTAGCGCCTTTACGCGAGCAGTGGCGAGACCAAAGCACCCACGAACAGTCGTGAAATTCTTCTGGCAGGTGCCTTTTGAACTTAGTTTTTAGCGAAACATCGATATGAATTTGACGAGTTCACGATCACGAACAGTTGTCAGCTAAGTATTAGACGCCATTATTGTGATTACGCAATACGCACGTGACCAACCACACAAAGTCTAGAAGTAGAGTATTGCCGTAACGAGTGCATATTGGTGTCTAGAGTCTTTGAAGAACAACTCACAAAGTAAGCTCGTGTAGTATCATCGTTCTGCTGCTCGCCAGATAGTATCACAGCCATACAGAATTTTGTAAACTGGAGTGGGCGGGGCTCGAATGCTTTGCAGAATGCATGAGCTAGCTTCAGTATTTAGGAATAATAAATTTTGAACTGCAAGTTAAAAAGGTCACACAAAGAAATTATCCACAACAGCAAACCAAACTAATGGTGTAAACAAAGAAATACATGATCTTGCCGAATTCGAACTGCACCAAAAATTTGAAACTCAAAAAAGTACACAAACAAAAAAATAAAAATATTTCTAACAAAATCAAAACGATGTAGGGATGAATGAAGTCTGCTACTGGTCCACAATGTAAACCAACAGGGAACTAGCATGGAATGGTAACACGATTGACTTGCTAACAGACCATAGATCCCTACATCAGTGGCTGTACATAAGATCAATATTTTGTCTCAGTCAAGTTGAATTCAATTTAATGCACTTTGGTGTAGTCAACAGCGACTACCTGAATTAGCTATAGTCTGCCACAGCAGCCACTGATGTAGGGATCTATGGTCTGTTAGCAAGTCAATCGTGTTACCATTCCATGCTAGTTCCTTGTTGGTTTACATTGTGGACCAGTAGCAGATTTCATTCATCCCTACATCGTTTTGATTTCGTTAGAAATATTTTTTTTTCTTTAAGTATAGCTATCGGCAATAACTAGCTGGCGAGCAAATAATTAACTGGCGAGCAAATTAAATATCTCGAATATCACATTTTACCCAGCAAGTTGTATTGATGAAACATTAATTATATTCAGGTAATGTAGCGAACACAATACAGAGTAACAATTCAAGCCGGACTTGCAAGCACTAAAAAGTTTAATCAGTTGATGTACTAATTTTTGTTCAACCAAATCTAAAAATGAGAATTTTAAGCTATACATTGTACATTCTGAATTTACTGTTTGCACAACTATTGAGTTATGTCGTTGTATACTTAATGATCACTTACCGACTCTACGTTATTTCCAGATTTGGCACTTGTCTCCATGAACATTGCTTGATACTCATCAGCCAACTATGGATGACAAAACAAGTAAAACAAAAACTATTATAGTGAGTAGGTTGTATACCACCTGCTCTGGCTAGATTTTTCTCATAAGTGCAAGGACACTACCTATAATTATCTGCATGACAGTACCAAAATAGTCTGTAACCCTCTCATCTGAAACAACTACCACTATGATTAGCTAAATCATTAATTTTTATAGATATTTAATTTTCCTTACTTTAAGGTTCACATTGATAGCTAATTTGCAGTTCACTTGTAAATTTTGGAAATGCAGCATGGTGTCTGCACAGCAACTACAAGTCCGCACGCCTTGTACTGTAACAGTTGATGCACTATCTTACTAGCACTCAGGAGCTATGGTTAGCATGCACTAGCATAGAGTTCACTAGTACTCACCAATTGACCTCTCTCAGTGCTGATAACTCGTCTATCATCAAGATCACACTTGTTGCCCACTATCATTTTTGGAACATTGGCAGGAGCATTCTTTAATACCATACAGGTTGAACAAAAACAGTGAAAGAGAATGATTATGAATCAAAATACACATGTACTCAATGCATAAGCTGAATTCTATTCTGCATGCAGCTCCTGCGTGTATTTCTTTCTAAAAGATGATTTTTTATAGTTTTGTAAGAGATCGAGAGTCGACTATGGAATTCAGTTTGTTACTCAATATTCTTTTCTGAACATGTGCTCTATAATCATATTCATAATAATTCATCACGTGACACAATAATAAATAACTGTCCATGACATCCTCGCCCCCGTTAGCCAACGTGGCTAACTAGAGACAAAATTAATGAGTATACAAGTGATAAATAATGTCAGAAGAGTGGATAAATAATGTCTCAAGTTCATGCTGTTTCTAAAGGATATAGTACTTGTACTGGCCTTTGTAGTGTGATCGTCTCTCCATCCTTTGACGGTACTGTCAGAATAGCTGCTCTTACTTTTCCGTCACGTCCGGTTATCAGTTCTTTCACTCTGGCTAGTCTCCACAGTGCACGGGGTTTGTCCTCTTGTAGAATAACAATGTCACCTGTCTTGATTTCAGGTGCATTGCTGTTTGTAGAGTGCTGACGGTGTGTCTCTCTTAGACTCAGCAGATAATCTGACTTCCACCGTTTCCAGAAGTGATTAAGGACCACGTTCAAGTGTCTCATTCTCTTGGTCAGATTGTCACGGGATGGGTCAAAATCTTCATCTTCTAGGTCATCTCCGCAACCATAGCCATCTGGTAGACTCAGAATTCTTCTCCCAGTCAGTAGGTGCGACGGGGTGAGTGGTTCCTGCAGATCATCCGGAGAAATGTAGGTGAGAGGTCGGGAGTTGATCACTGCTTCAATTTCAGTCAGAGAGGTAATCAGTTCATCATACGTGAGCTTGGCTCGACCAATTGACTTCTTCAAGCATCTCTTGGTTGAGCGGACCATGCACTCAAATATGCCCCCCCACCAAGGGGCCTTCTCAACATTGAAGTTCCATTTAACGCCCAATCCAGACAGGTGGTCTTGAACTTCACGAGACTTCACAACGGCTCTGATGATCTTTGCTGCTTTCTTAAACGTCTTCCCGTTGTCTGAAATAAACATTCTGGGTAGACCGCGTCTGGAGGCGAATCTCTTCAAGCTTCGGATGAAGGAGGGAGCAGTCATGTCCTGCACGAGATCCAGGTGTACTGCCCGAGTGATACAACAAGTGTATAGACAAATCCAAACCTTTGTACTCTTACTGCTGCTGGGTCCTTTTGCATACATCGGTCCAGCGAAATCAACTCCAGTGGCGCTGAATGGAGAATCCACTTTCACACGGAACTCTGGGAGTGGAGGTGGCGGTGGACTTGGGTAGGCTTTTCCTTCGAGTCTTCTGCATGTCACACACTTGCGAAGGATACGTTTTACCAACGATCTTCCCTTGACAATCCAGTAGCTTGCTCGAACTTCATTGAGGGTCTCACTTACGCCGTCATGGTATACTCTTGCGTGTGCTCTGAGCACTAACATCTTTACAAGGAGGTGATCTCTTGGTAGGATGATTGGGTGTCTGGTTGTTTATGGCACCTCTGCATTAGACAGTCGTCCACCACATCTCCAAATTCCTTGAGGGTCCACGAAGAGATTTAGTTGCTTCTTCCATCCATTAAATTGTGGCTGTTTTATGAGGTCAATCTGAACATCCTTTATCCAGAGGATTTCTGCTTCCTTCAGGAGGGGCGCTGTGAGTGTCTTTAATTCTTTATATTTCCCTTTGAACTTCTTAACTGCCAGTAGCACATATGCTGTCACTCGAAAGAGTCGACCTGCTGAGCTGTAGCTCTCACATGTAATTAGCTGACCAATTGTTGTTGTTACCTCAACCACCACTAAGTTATGGAGGGGTTTTCCAATCTTGGCCTTCAACTCTGGGATGCATCCTTCTGGCATGGTTTCTGCTTTCGCTTCATCCTCTGTCCTTTCAGTGGTCAACCATTCTGGACCTTTCTTCCATAGATCACTTGATATTAACTGCTTGAAGGGCACTCCTCTAGATGGCAGGTCAGCCGGGTTGTCTTTTCCAGGGCAATGGTTCCAGCTAGCATCAGGAAGCAGTGTCTTGATCTCAATTGTTCGGTTTTGTACGAACTGTTTCCACTCTTTATCTGCTCCCTTGATCCAGTGTAGGGCTACCTTGGAGTCGGTATAACAAATTGTCTCGGAAAGCAACAATCTCGACTCTAACGCATTCTTCACACTGACTAATAGCCTTGTCAACAGGAGAGCGGACATGAGTTCAAGACGAGGTATGGTCTGTGGCTGCAACGGGTTGACTCTTGTCTTTGAAGTTAGGAATCTTACGTGGAAACCTTTCTGTGTCTTTGCCCGTATATAGACTACGGCAGCGTGGGCCTTCTCTGAAGCATCGCAAAATCCAGTCAGAGAGAAGGAATCTACTGTCAGGGATACATCATCCAGCAAGTACCTTGAGATGTGAATACGATGATCAGGTTGTAGATCGTCGACAATTGACTCCCACTTGGCCAACAAGCTACTTGTGAGGGGTTCGTCCCATTCCAACTTTGCTTCACACAGCTCTCGAAAAAATAACTTCAGTCGAACCACGACAGGAGATAAAAATCCCAATGGGTCGAAGATTCTTCCGACAAGACTAACGATGTGCCTCTTTGTGGGTGAGAGACGCTTGGCTTGTTGTCCAATTTCAATGACATCTAGGATTAAATCGTCTGTTTCTAAGCACCACTTGACTCCTAGTGTCTTCTGCTCTCCAGGGACGGCAGTTGAAGAACCACCTAGCATGGTCTTGGTATACGACTCATCTGTGTGGGATTTTGACGTTGGGGAAGGATGGACACAATTCTCTTCTTTGAGAATGAGTTCACGAAGTTCTGCAGAGTTGGTGTTGAACTTACGTAGGTTGAAGCCTCCTTCTTTCAATAAGGCCTTGGACTCTCGAAACATTTTAACGGCATCGTCCATGGTGTCAGCTCCACTCACAATGTCATCGACGTACATTGACTCAGAGATCCTTTTTACCAGATCAGGATGAGTAGACGTGTACTTGTTGAGATTGTGTCGGACAGTTGCGTTTAAGAGGAAGGGACTTGACGATAGACCAAAAACGACTCTAGTGAACTTCAGTGTCTGAATCTTCGGTTCGGGTTTAGTCACGTCATCATACCAGAGGAATCTAAGAGAGTCTTGGTCTCGTTCGTCTATGCCAATTTGCAGGAATGCTCGTTCAATATCAGCTGTCAGAGCAATCCTTGACGTTCTGACTCTCAGTAGAATGTCCATGATCTTCTGATCGAATTTGGGTCCAGTGTACAAGCAATCATTTAGTGAGGGGCCGTTCGACTTCGCTGAAGCATCGTAGACGATTCGCACCTTCGTAGTGGCTTTGTCTTGTCTCACTACTGCATGGTGTGGTAGATAGTGCACAGTGCGATCAGGTGGTGGTGGTTGTGTGACGACTTCCACAACTCCCTGTTTGATCTGATCCTGGATGATTGCATCGTATTCTTTCAAGAGTGATGGTCTTTGTCGAAGGCGGTGATGTAGTCCATGCAGACGCCCACGTGCAAGCTGGAAGTTGTCTGGTAGAGGTGGATGATCTTTCTTCCATGGCAGTGTGACTTGATAGCGACCATTCTTGCGAGTGATGGTATTCTCAAACTCTGTTAATAGACACGGCTCTGGTTGTTTTGTTCCCAATGACTCTAGCTCCCAAAATGATTGCAATGTGTCATTGAGTGTCTGTGTCTCATGTATGGTTGTACTAACGTGTAGAGTGTGAGTTGCTAGAAGACTTGAGGTTGTCTTGTGTCGTTTTTCCCTGGGCACTGGACCTGAGAGTACCCAGCCGAGTCGAGTTTCTACTGCAACCAATCCACCTTCGCATCGCTCCGTACGTCCCGTGACGAGTCTCCAGTAGTAATCGGCTCCTATGAGGACGTCAACCTGCAAGGATTCCTGACCGTTGGAGTAGTCTGCTAAGTCTAGTCGCTCAAGGTGTTTGAAGGTTTCAAGGCATGAGGAGATCGACTGGGCAGTTAGTGGTTCACATATGGATGGCACCGTTATCAACGGAAGCTCCTGGGTTTCGCTGTTTTTAAGTCTCAGTCCAACTTGTATGACACCATACTCTCGAGGTTCCTTGATGGTGGTGCCAAACGCTGCAATTGAAAGCTGCTGTTTTTCCTTTGGCTTCAGACTGAGGGCTTCTTTGACTGCATCACTAGCGTAAGATCTCTGGCTTCCGGTATCCAGTACTGCTCGCACTCTCAGCATAGATTTTTTGTTGTCCGGGTTGTAGAGAATCACTTGGGCTGTCTGTAGCAGTGTGCTCCTGCTAGAGCCGACATAGAGGGTTGAGTGTGAAGAGAAAGGTGTAGCGTCGGGGTTGAGAGCAGTGTGCGTTGTTGTGCCTGTCTTGGAACCGGAAGAAGGTCTATTCTCGATGTCAGGAACTTTACCTGGTGGTTCTGCTAGGGTATCTCGTGTGCATACACTGACATGGTGTCTTCCACCGCAATGACTGCAACCCAACTTTGAGCGGCAGTTTCGGCTAATGTGACCTCTTCTTAGGCATACAAAGCATAGTCCGGACTTTCGCAATGCTAGTTTTCTGTCTTCTAGCCCTTGGATTGTGGTACACGCTTCCGACAAGTGTGGTTTCCGACAGTAGCAACAGGAAGTAGAAGAGTTCCCAGAGAACAAAACTTGTGAGTGTGGTGGCTCTCGAGGTTTTCTTACGGGTTGATGAGAAGGTATTTGGGTAGCTTGGGCCCTCTCGCGTGCGTCAATCTCCTTCTCCATCTCTTCTAACAATTTATCTAAGTCAACATTGCTTGCCTGTCGGCTCACTATCAATCTCAATTCTTGTGGAAGCTTGCTCAGTAGGACAGGTGATAGTAGAGTGCCGTAGGTTGCTGAATCAACTCCTAAGCTCCTCAGGCTTCGCACATGTGTCTCGACACTGTCATAGAGTCGTCTGAGGTTTCTCAGCTGGTATGACGCTGTGACGGGTTCCAGGTTCAGTAACAGCTCCATGTGTCTGCTGATAATCTGCTGCTTGTTCCCGAAACGCTTCTCCAAAATTGATACAGC
This sequence comes from Haliclona indistincta, assembly GCA_964017065.1. Taxonomy (NCBI): domain Eukaryota; kingdom Metazoa; phylum Porifera; class Demospongiae; order Haplosclerida; family Chalinidae; genus Haliclona; species Haliclona indistincta. The sequence continues at coordinate 14,640,461 of OZ024783.1, read as the reverse complement.
TTCATTGTAGTTAGGACCTGTCAACGTGAGTCCGGCAATTGCTTCTCTGGCAGAGCGCTCTAGGAAGGACCGTAGATAATTGAACTTGTCAATTTCCGAGAGTGTAGTGTTGTCGTGTATCGAAGACTTGAATGAGTCCCAGAAGGAAATCCACTGTGTAATCTCTCCGCCAAACGGTTTGATGGACAGCTTGGGTAATTTTACGTTAGTGACTTGTACTCTGGCCATTCCTGGTGTTGGTGCTGATGCAGGGTCTTCGATGGGAGGTGTAGCACTGGGTGGTTTTAAGGCTCTTTCAATCTTCACAATTGCTGCAAATATTTCACTCTTGTAGTCGTCCGCCTGCTGTATCTCTGCCTCGAGGTCGCCCTCGCCAGCAGCTTCACGATGTCGTTATCCAGAGCTTTGAGTTGGTCGAGTTTTTCTTCCAGCATCCGCTTGTTGTGCAACAACTTTGTCTCGTCGATCGATCTGGCTGATATCAAATCATTCACCTTTGTTACGGTCTTCGTAGTAGAGGATCTGTGACCGCGTCTAGTTCGTATCAGCTGCGCTAGTTCGTCGGCCATTTTGTTCGCCCGACGTCAGTGAATTTAGCAATCAGTATTCGGCGAGAGGATCACTCCTAGCGGCGTGATTCGAACTTCTCTCAATCTCAACGAAGTAGTGGCTGTATATCCGGTTCGTTGGACCATGTAAGAGATCGAGAGTCGACTATGGAATTCAGTTTGTTACTCAATATTCTTTTCTGAACATGTGCTCTATAATCATATTCATAATAATTCATCACGTGACACAATAATAAATAACTGTCCATGACAAGTTTAGCAGAGCCTGTTATTGCTCTTGCATTACTCATCACCAGAAATAAAAGACATCACACGGAATTACGTTTATGCACAGAACACGATTTACTTGTAATGTAACACTATGAATATAACGGGTTGTTAATGACAACCACTCCGTTCCGTGAACAAGGTCACCTTGGATCATACCAGAGGAGGTTGGAAGCAGTAATATTTAGTCATGTGACTGTTTGTGGTTTATAAATTCACTCTAAATCAAAATGTACAGCGAATGTTAATTAGTTGTCGATTTTTACGCTATTCTCTGGACAGAATTTAACGACTTTAGTATGAATCGAAAGCTCTTGCAAAGCAGATTACAAATATGTGATCTGCCCAATCCATCCCATGGGTCCCTGAGCTGCTATGGGCAAGAAAGTGGCGAAGATTCAACAGTGGAAAGCACTACAGTTATTGCTTGTGCAAGCAATCAGCTTATTGGCAAGTCTGCTACAGACGTCCTGAAGCAAATTCTTAGCGTCTAAATATGGCGAGCAAAGAGACAGCTCCATTGTTACCAGCAAAACCCAATATACAGCTGACGAGACCTGGTCAGAGCTAGAAGTAAGAAATGTCAGGTGTTTCATAGCAGAAAGATCCAGCACAAGTGTGCTATCTACTGGAGCTGTGCTACTTCTTCCTAGATTTCACGACATACAGAGCACAGAAACTGGTGTACTGGTAAAGCTATTATACTGGTTTAGCTGTCATACAATTAGCTAAACCAGTATTCTAAGATCATATCTTTAAGTAAGACTAGTGATCAAGCTCTACGCAATAAAGAATCCATGGATGAGTTCTGTTCCTTGTAAAGTGCATCAAAAACCCTCCAGATAATTTCTCCCTCTCAGATTATAATATCAATTTTACTTCTGGTTCAACTTCCAACTTTAAACTATCTCATACCTTTTCAAAATTTTCAGCTAGCTGGCATTTTTATTTCAATCAAATTCCAAGACTATGGATTTCTATTCCTCCAATTGACACTACCAAATCTATTCATTCTAACTTAAAGGGTAAGTACCGCCAAAACATTTTTCTTGAGTTTATTACATGGTTTTGTATAGGTATATATCCCTAAAACTCCCTCCAAAGTTTTAGTCACAAAAAAAAATATTTTTCCATGAGATATGGGCTGCTAAAAACAGCACTTTTCTGAAAAAATTCCCAATAAAATGGCTAAAATGGCGTGTTTCAGTGTCTTCCTTAAGCCATTTATTGATAATTTTTCGGAAACAAGATGCCTCTATTCTTTCCAGTATAGATCCCGCCCTGGAGTTTATCCTTAAGAAGCTTTTGGTGAGTACTTCGCTTCTTGCCTTAGCACGCTCGTCGCGAAATTTAGCGTAGAAAAACCGAGTTTTATAGCGATCGGCTTTGGCGCAATTGCGGCTTATTCTACTGTAGCAGTTGTTGGCCTGGACTATTTTATACATAGATTAGTCGATGGTGCATTCAATACGACTTAACTTAGCTTTATAGCGCTTTTTGTCTCAACACTATAATTTAGTATTATTAATTTTTATGAATATTTAATTAGGCAAACTGTTAACCGTCCCCTTAAGGAAGACGCTGAAACACGCTATTTTAGCCATTTATTGGGAATTTGTCGGAAACAAGATGCTTCTATTCCTTCCAATATAGATCTCGCCCTAGAGTTTATCCTTAAGAAGCGTTTGGTGAGTACTTCACTTCTTGCTTTAGCACGCTTGTCAAGAAACTTGGCGCAGAAAAATCGAGATTTATAGCGATCGGCTTTGGTGCAATGGTGCATATGCATTATTATTCTAGCATAAATAAAATTTCCGGCCGAGGGGGCATGGGCGTTATTTAGAATCATTCCCCAATCATTGCTGTGTATTTTGGACCTAGATTCCGTGTTCTTCTCGTCGGTCTTACGGAGGGAATCGTTTGTCCTATGACTACCATACTTTGGGAAACAAGAAAGTAGTAAGTGGGACACTGATAAAGAAGGAAAGTTTTATCTAGAGGCTAGTCTGTTGCATCTGCAGTATCCATTCATTTCATGCCTGAAATCACGCTGTTTTCAGTTGTGAATCGCTATTCACGTCTTCAGATGCATGGATATACACCGCAAAGGTTTGCTAACAATGTTACTTGATGCATTAGACGCGAGAAAACAACCGAGGCCGAGAAGCACGGACGGATTAGACCGTGAGTCACTGCGAGTTGCGTGACTTGCGTCTGCCGTCTGTTCTCAACTTTAGCTGCTTTCTAGCACTTAGTACTTCAAACAACATTGTTAGCAAACCTTTGCGGTGTATATCCATGCATCTGAAGACGTGAATAGCGATTCACAACTGAAAACAGCGTGATTTCAGGCATGAAATGAATGGATACTGCAGATGCAACAGACTAGCCTCTAGATAAAACTTTCCTTCTTTATCAGTGTCCCACTTACTACTTTCTTGTTTCCCAAAGTATGGTAGTCATAGGACAAACGATTCCCTCCGTAAGACCGACGAGAAGAACACGGAATCTAGGTCCAAAATACACAGCAATGATTGGGGAATGATTCTAAATAACGCCCATGCCCCTCGGCCGGAAATTTTATTTAATAATGCATATGCGCCATTCCGGCTTATTCTACAGTAGCAGTTATTGGCCTGGACTATTTTATACATAGATTAGTCGATGGTGCATTTAATACAACTTATCTTAGCTTTATAGTGCTTTTTGTCTCAACACTATGATTTAATATTATTTTATGAATATTTAATGAGGCAAACTGGTAACCGTCACCTTAAGCTTAGCTAATGTTGCATGGTACGTGTTGCATATGTAGTGCAGGGCCGATCAAGTGTAGTCACTCGATCTGCTGATCGAGTGGCTCAATAGTTCTCTTTACTGTAACACTGTATTAGCATAAGTGCCAACTAAGTCAATAATAAATAAAAAAAGAAAAGAACAAGTAATAAAAACATTTTAACAAAAATGCAAGGGTTGGTACATGTATTGAAAAAGTATGGAAACAAGATTGTGAACTTAGGTAAGGAAACAAGATTTAAAATAAAAAGGACTGTAACACTAGCAGTGTAATGCTACCTCCCTAAATTAACTGCTTTCTGTAGTTGTAGTTCATTTAATAGGGAGGTAGCATTACACTGCTATTGTTACAGTCCTTTTTATTTTAAATCTTGTTTCCTTACCTAAGTTCACAATCTTGTTTCCATACTTTTCGATTTATGTACCAACCCTAAATCACTTGCATTTTGTTAAAATGTTTTTATTACTTGTACATTAACAATTGGGCGATAGTAGCAACTTTGAAATGCAGTTTGGAACAGACTTTTTCAACTCTACTGCAACTTTTTTGCTAAAACGATAGCTAATAGGCTGGAGTTTGCTTCCCTGGGTTGACCATTCGCAAGTGAAAATCCAGTTTGTGGAAGTCAGGATGCCGAGATACGGACCTAAGCTTTGACAGTATACAGAAATTGAAACAGGATGTCGTTAATAGCTGGCAATGTCAATTGTTTTGTCGGATAAACTATACAAAACCGATTACACACAGTCGCAATCACATAAATTACACATACGTACACAAAACTTCTATTTGATTAACATCTGTGTTCAAATTGAGCCATAATTAAACTCACTTCTTCAACATACTTAATCCATGATCTAATATTGTCAAATGAACTCTCATGAGTGACGTCATACAACAGCATAATACCCTGAGAATAAGAATTTGATAAAAACACTCATGCATGCCTATACATAGTTTCTAAAGTAGTTTAACTTATTAATTCAACCGGCAAATTGGGCGGTATGCAATTCACGTGTAAGTTACGCCTACAATTTGGGGGACAAGCTGTCAGTTCTACAGGACTTTGCAGAGACCTTGCACCACGAAACAAAAGCGGAAGTAGTTGCCGACCAATCAAATTCACTGTTAGTCATTAAACCATCCACACATTAACTAGTACCCCCACTTTTCGCTTTGGTAGAGCAAGTCCGGTACAATACAGACCTAACCGTGGTGACAAATTTCTGTGTGTGTGATATTGCACCAATTGTGTCAAAAATGGCATCACCAGAAAAGGAGGACATGACGCGGAATTCAGTTCACGCGTGTTTTACGAATAATTGCACTGCGTATCACGATAAAGCACTGACGAGCGCGGGATTTCCATAGTAACAAGAAATGGCGGCGAGCACGAGGACTACAGCTAGCCAGAACTACTCTTCTCCTGAGGCAGCTGACGGATTATAAGGCGGTCTGAGCAGCTAATCTATACCCAGGACCACCGTCAGCTCCGTCGCCTATACATCATAGCTTGGTTTCAGTACTGTAGCGGGTGGTACGACCGTATGAAACCGAGCGACTGTTCCAAACAAGAATATGGAAGGTTAGCACGGTAGTACACACTATAGCACCCACGAAATTTAGCCTACGGTACAGGTATGGGCTTCAGATACTCATGTATAGCTGCAGCAATGCTGCTAGTAGTGATGTGTGATAATTATAAAGTCTATGGTGTCTTTTGGCAGAGCAATTGTTGTTGCATCTCGTCCCGGGAGGGCTATTGTAAAGAGGAGTCCTGCTGGATAGTGGATAGAGAGTCCTGCTGGATAGAGACATCACTCATTCTGCTAAACTAATAAGATTCTCATAAACAGTGTGTGTGACTGGTGTTTCCCCCTCACAGATCTGTCGCCTGTTTGTATTGTCTTATCTTATTGTACTGTTTTAAACTGTTCAATCATACTTGACTATCACTGCATAGATAGAACAATACTAGCATGTATTCAAGTCTTTTCAAGAGCAAAAGTTTAGAGAGTTCAATCGTAGTCGTCTCTGGATGCATTTCTTGAACTTAAAGCCTTGCCGAGAGAAAAAGGTAAAATCAACATTGCTACTGGATGATCAAGAGGTCATTTACTTTGCTACTTGTGTCCAGACAAGGGCTTACACTTGGTTTGAGACTGTCGCGAGAAGCAAAGAAAGAGAGAGAGGTGTGGTCAACAATGTATGCAGCCAGCTATTGAGTCAGCAGCTTAGTGCTCTGTCTGAAGCACTGTGACAAGCCAACACTATTCCTTTATACACACCAATACTAGTAAACTTGCCCTTTATACAGTATGCTCTCTGTAAGCTCCAATCGCTCGCAAAAGACGTGTCAATGCCATAGCTATCATTCGGTGGTACAGATAGAGTACGGTATGCCAGAAGCTCCAGGTAGCTGGTATAGCTTTGTAATGATGCCGTCTATATTGGTTCACAGTCGGGCACAAGAAGACGTTGCTCTCCATCGCTCCAGTGTCCTGCTGAAATAGCACGATGTTGACAGAGACGCCAGCGGGACGATCTCGGTCGGCATGAGGCGGCGACACTGATCGGCAAGCCCCGCGGTGACTTCTAGAATCCATCTCGTCGTCAACAAAGGGCTTATGAGCACCTAGAGAGACACCAGACAGTGTTAGCCATTGCGTAAATTTGAATTTGAACTTACAAAAGCAGCTGTTGATACTGTTTGTACAATGAGGAAGAACTTGAAGATAACCCAACTTTACCCCCAAAAGGGAACGTGTTCCCATGTCCCAGTATAAATTTCGACCATACCATTCGATACCTAAAAAGGCACTCTATCAAACCTGGGGCCGGCAAATAGAAAAAGTTTAAAGCTTTTCAAGCGACAGTCGTTCAAAATTTGAAAAAACCATGTTTTTAGACCTCGCCAATACAATTGCAATTGAGCGACAGTCGCGACTTTCAACCCTGTTTTGGAACGCTTTCTCGCTGCCTTTCTGCAACACTTTTTATACCAATCAGTAGCCAATGAGCTGAAGTTTGCTCTCTGGGGTAGGCAAATATAAATTTGTGTTCACGTCAGCCAGGATGACTGCTAGAAGTTCATCTCCCAATAGAACTAATACATTAACTAAGGGAATTATACGGACACAAGTTAATTTAGTATACGGAAATTGTAACAGGATGTCGTTATTAGCTGGTAATGGCAAGGAACAAAAGCAAGATTCTCTGAATACCTCTGTTTCGGTCAGATATGCAATATAGTCACTCAATGTTGATTTCCCAGCCATTTTTCACTCTTCTGCCCACCAAGGGAGGCGTGGCTGGTGACGTTACTATTGAAACCATGCCATAGCAACACTGAAATCCGAGAAATTATTAGGGAGGCACGGTAGTGACTCCCTATGTAGGGATGAATGGAAAAACAAGATGGCGGCTACATACAACGTATTAGCGTCCAAATGCTGATATTTCTCCTTGCGATGACATCCAAAGACACCTAGATCTGGTCTCTCATCTTTTACAGTAGCAAGGAGATTGTTACTAAAGTGACGAACCTGGAAACGGTGAAAATCGAGTTTCGTCATGTTCGTTTTTTCTTCTTTATTTCTTTCTTCCACTCGCCTAGCGCCTTTACGCGAGCAGTTCCGATTCCAAACACCCACGAACAGTCGTGAAATTCTCCTGGCAGGAGCCTTTTGAACTTGTTTTTAGCGAAACGGTGATAAAAATTCCGCGATTTCTCAATCGTGATCCATTGTCAGCTAGTCTCGCGGGCCAGACGTTCTGGGGGAACGTCTGGTCACTAAGGCCAGGTTTCTGTGAGCGACGCCAACATTCCGGCGCGCCCTCATAAGCAATCAATTGCATGGGTTTTCACGTGACTACGGGGCGCGATTGCGCATGAAGCTGTTTACAGAGCTTTTCAGCTGCCACAACTGGCGTGTTCGTCGTGAAAAGTCTTACAAGCGACGGCTAATACCTGCTACTCGTTGTTCTCGATGCTGCTGACGGTATATTGTACATGATTCATGTTCACGCAATGGTTCTCTTGTTGTCTCGTGACTGCTCCAGCGATCATGAACATCGCGATTGTAGCCAACCAGGTTGGTATTGCTCTAGGAAGAGTTTTAGCATGCTAAAAGCCTGTTAACATGCTACACGCTTGCTAACTAGACTGGTGACGTCGATTAAAACACGTGATTTCAAGCGTGACGTGTCGTTTGTTTACATTCCATTGTGCCACGAAAACCTGGCCTTAGTGACCAGACGTTCCCTCAGAACGTCTGGCCCGCGAGACTAATTGTCAGTTAAGTGTTAGACGCCATTATTGTGATTGTGCAATACGCAGTGACCAAGCAGTGGCTAACGCACGTGACCAAGTACTAGCTTGAGTATCTCCGCGCCGTATGGATCACGGAGAACGCATATTAATTTTTTCTGGAGCAAGTACACACTGTACATTATGCATGGACACAAGTACACACTGTACATTATGCATGGACATCTTCGAAGAACGGTAAGCTCATGTCGGACCACCATTCTGCGTTTGCTAAATGATTATAACTGCTACAAACAATTGTGGGCGGGGCTGCATGAATGCGTAGGTGAGCTGATGTGTACAGGATTACAATTTTTAGCTACAAGTTTAAAATTATTAGAAAAGCCATCAACAACAGGAAAAATAAACCAATGGTGGAAACAAAGACGGCTCAGTACGTGCATGATATTGAACTGCACTTTACTGAAGAAGAAAAAAGGACACAAACAAGAAAATTAAGGTGGCGGGTGCGTATGAAAATCATTAATTTTAGGGTTTTTTCTTTCTTTGTTTATTAAATTTTTATGCATGGAAGAGTTTAACTGTGGATTAAAGTAAGTATCTAAATTATATAAATAGAAAGTCTAGAATGTAAAGGACAGCATTTAGTGGGCTGTTCGCCTCTTGCAAGGTGACTGGCCTTCTGTGACATCTCATTTTCACGAGCTTCGTTTTACATGAGAAATAATCGTTGTGGAGCTTTGCCTGGCAGTCAGCTTCAGTACTATGCATAGATTACCTGTAATTCAGCTCGTGGGGCCAGTAACCAGTTAGTGGGCACGATCACGAGCCTTCTTCATAGTGCTACAGAGCGAAGGGACCGACTTAGGCGAAAAGAATGAATTGTTTTATGGACGGGGCGGAGCTAAAGGTCACAGCCGAATACTATCTAAAAATAGCTAAGTATATGGAAACTAGACATCATAAAATATTGTGTATTTTTGTATTATTGATATAATTATTGTGGTTGTGTATTTTTATCGTACTAGCCATCATCGAGTTTACTTTACTTTAATACGCGGCGCATGCGCACTTCCGGCCGGTCACGTATTATTATACTACAAATTTGACTATGAATAATTCGTTATTATAATATGCATCCGCCACCCTAAAAAGATTTCTATTGAAATCAAAGGGATGTAGGGATAAAACATCTACCACTGGTTCACAATGTAAACCAACAAGGAACAAGCATGGATGGTAATACGATTGACTTGCTAACAGACCATAGATCCCTACATCAGTGGCTGTACATAAGACCAATATTTTGTCACAAGCTGAATGTACGTCAGGTGCCAGTCAACAGCAACTAGCTGAACTAGCTATAGTTTGCCACGTGCACAGCAGCCACTGATGTAGGGATCTATGGTCTGTTAGCAAGTCAATCGTGTTACCATTCCATGCTTGTTCCTTGTTGGTTTACATTGTGAACCAGTGGTAGATTTCTTTATCCCTACATCCCTTTGATTTCGATAGAAATCTTTTTAATTTTCTTTAGAGTTGCTATCATCATGAACTTTAAGTCCCATTCCGATGCAGACGTTCACATAGCCTAATGGATGCACACATTTTCAAATAAATCATCATAATGATAATGTGATACATGGCCGGGCAACTATCTAAAATTGTGTCTTTGTGAGGAACACTGCTTACCATGGCGCCCTTATAGTAAGGCTTTATCGTTTCTTTGAAGCGTTGATTACCAGCAGTGTCCCGGCCATATCTGTAACTTGATCTTCTCACCATGAATATCAACAATATGGAGCCTAAAATCAACACCTGACAGTATAATTATTAGTTATAAAACCATTTACAGTACAGCTAATCAGTATTATAGTGTGTCTGTGATAATGACAACAGTCTCTCACCAATTGTTGCTGGGACTGATTCGCTGAAGGTAGCCTCAGTGAATCTCGTGAGTATACTAGTCTTGCCCACACAACTGTCTCCTGTGAGGACGACCCTGTAATGAAAATCATCTGGCTGAGTCATGCTGTCCGGGGCTGTATGGCTACAGATTAGTCGCCGTCTTAGCCTCTATCGGGATCATGTGAAAAGAACAGACTCGAGAAGCCATACAAATGTCACGCGCTCCCCTCACGTGCATTTTGGCCACGCCCACCTGGCTACCGTCGCTGTTGCTGCTGATCCCTACAGCGGTTTTATTACTAGGGTGAAGCGTAAACCGTAGAGCGTAGACCGTAAAGCGTGGAGCACTAATGCGTTAAAATGTCATTAAGTCTTTGATCATGCTCTATTGTGTGAATAAATACCAGTGACTTGACACATTAGTGACTGCAAGGTGACGCTTTACACTCAAATCTTCTTTGCAATAAGTAATAAAACCTCTGTAGAGCATGTAGAGTCTTAGTCTCGCGTAGCCAGACCCTTTCTATCGGAAAGGGTCTGTGGTTGACTACAATATCCCAATGAGTCTCGTTAAGCGCAGACTTCCTAATTACTTTACTCAACAGGGTTCTCCTCAGTACTCGCGCTTGTGCGAGTAATTAGTTCATTTAATAGGAGGAATTTCCTCTTGTAAGCGCGGGAACTCAGCGCGCGTTCAATTCAGTCACAATTACTAAACTCGCTGTTGCAGCCGTTTCAATTGCTCCAACTTAGTCTGAGCTATAATAGTACGCTTATACTACCACAAAGTACCAAATTAGCAAGCTATCCTAGCGATCGGACCGCCAGCTGGTGATCATCGACATTGGTCATGAATGACTCGGAAGAGAATGAAGACTCGGACCAAAGATGGTCAGATTCAGATTTTGAATGTCCAGGTCATGGGACTACATTTAAGAGACTTTTGACAGTCAGTTATCAGTTGTGATCTGAATCTAAATTTACACTTCTCTTTTCACAATTACAGTCATCATCTGAGTCTTGCTATGATGAATCTACTGAAGAATTGACTAAGTTCAAAACCGTAAGTTTATAGTAAAGTACATATCAATCGGTATGAATCTTTGAGTAGAAATCACAGGAAAATGATGTACCTACAAGTAGCAGTGAGCCTGCTGTCAAGAAGTCTAAGCTAATTGTAAGACAACACAACATGTTTCTGTCGTAATAATAATTTATATACATTTTACAGCTAAAGAAATATTCGTAGCTGAGAGTGCGTGGTCTCCTCTGAACTAACAATTATTTTTATTTTGTATCATTCCCTACACCACTGCTTTATTTCATTGTATTCACATTGTATTCACCCTGGAGTAACACCGTATTAAATTAAATTTCTACTCTTTCCATGTACTGTCAGTGGTTGCACTAAAGTTTACAATCGATATGACAATCTCAGCAGTCACCTGAAAATGGTGCATGGAGTAAAGCAGATGAAAAAGGAAGGGAGGTTCACTTGCCCCAAATGTGACTCTAGTTTTTTTCATGCAACACGACTGAGTTCATACATGACCCGAGAGCATAAAATCTCTATTGGTAATAACTATTTCTACATCAAACGACAGCAATTTTACTTTATACACTTTTATTTCAGTCACTGAAAATCATGAAGTTTCAAGCAGAGATGAATTTCTCCAATGGAAAGCATTGGAAGAAAAGAAGACATACACTTGGTATATTAAGCCAAAATAACTATTTTTATTAATATTATTATTATAACTATTATTATTAATATACTATTAATCCAAAGTCAAAAAAGCAACAAAAAGAAAAAAGCGCAGTTCCAGGAAGCTAGATGACACTGGATATTGCCTTTCCAGAATATCTGTTATAGAGAGTGGAGCTATTTCTGTTTGTTATATCAAGACCCACACAAATCACAGACTTACATACACAATACATGATGGAGCAGGATCATTGGGCGACACACATCGAGCTATTGGCTGTATCATGCTACTTTCAAGTGCCAATTTTCTTTTGCTGTTCAACACCTGGTTCAGGACCACACTGGCAAACCATCCAACCACTTCGCCATTCATTTCGATACCCAGTTCTTGCTGGTAGCCCCTTGGATGGTGTTCCTGGGCCATCTCATTTTGAACTTCATTATGAGATGAATTGTCACTACAACAGCATCGTGTCTGTACCAAGTGGAAAGGTGTGTGAGAGTATCCCAGTAATTAACCCTCTCCCAGACAAGTTTGTAGAATTGGATTAAGATAGTATAAACTGTATTAAAATTTTAGACAACAAAATTACATTATTTTGCCAAATACTACAAGGTCACAGCTGATGTCAGTCCTGAGACATTCAATAAGCACTTGAGAGATTCGTGCAGACTGCTTGTTTCGGGTTCGGGAATCATGGAATGGCATAGAAGGTATTATCAACAACCATACAATCATCTAGAGAAGTGACAATGATAAAAGTTTGAATATAGCTTTAGGATCTCAGAATGAAACACTTTCTGACAAATAAAACATACACTTGCAACTCACCTATCGCAAAAAAGTGCTCATCAGGGTCAACTTGACATGTTTATTATGAACAACCTCACCAGACTGCATGTACAGAGGTCGGGGCAGAGTATTAAAGATGTATACTAGCTATTCTAGGTGCTTACCAACGTGCTAGTAGCGCTACCATCTCGTGTCCACTGGCAAAGGCGGTTGCTGAGAGCTCGGCTGAGAGAGGGGAAGTCTCTTGCAATTAGTATCGATGATGACTCGCATAACGCGAGTGCTGAGGAGAACCCTATTAATTAGGAAGTCTCCGCTTAACGAGACTCATATACCAATTGGGTTTTGGTTCCGGTTAGGTACAGGATCAGGAATGCCGCATACTTAATATTCATAATACAGTTAACCACACCCACTTTGAATAAATATTGGTTATCTTTCCCGCGCGACCCGCGAAATCTAACCTCTGGTAGCTCGCAGCTGTACAGGCTTCTAGCGCTAGCTAGATCTAAGACCACAATGTCTGCCAGTCTTGGAAAGAAGATCAGCACGAGCCCTTAGCCAACAATGAATCAGACGCTGCCGGTAAGACCGATTGATCAGCTGCTGTTATTATAAATTATAATAAATAGGAATAAAACTGCTGGGTAGATGCACTGGTTACAGAATATTGTCGATTGAAAATGTCTAACAAGGGAGAGAAGGCAACATCTTGTCGAGATTGCTTTGAGAGAGGTGTCTCCGTGAGTACTTGCCGCCTAACTCATGGTCATTGTGGTCGGGGAGTACCTACTAGTTATGAAGCAATTGGGCTAGAGCTTGATGTTCTACAGTGTGTCAGTGATCTCCAAAGTGTTACTGTTTCTCACTCCAAAAACTGTGTGACAGGGTATGTGATTACTCAGAAAAGGCGTGGGAGGAATGGATGAAAAAATTGCAAGTCAGAAAATTCATGTCGACTCTGTTATGGAACTTTTTCCGATAAGCATGTGCCCATTATCTGCATGTGAGAAAGAAAATTTATATTAATAACTTTGACCGAGACTTTATAGTGCTGCACGTGTATAATATGCAGTTATACATTCAACGTTTATTAACTGCTAGAAACTAAGCATAATAATGGATACTTCTTTAATCAATGATACAAACCATAGTAGCTACATGACGTATGCAATTTACATAACATTCTTACTTGATGACATGACATCCATTCAGAATTCATGTACACTTGAAGCTTTTTGTTTCCAACATACCAGGGTTGACTCTCAATGTCTCGCCATTTCTCATCCAACTAAAATGAACACAATAATATTATTTTATTATTGTGACACATAGTAATAATTATAATGTATAGACATGTAAAACAGAGTGGTACAATGTACCTGTAGTTGCATATGCAATTACTGTAATTGCGTATCTCAGAACAGACTCGAGCTCCTTATCAGAATGTAAAACTTCATTAGCACCTTTGTTGACCCAACGTTCCCATGCTTGTGCTCTCTGAAAGTCGCAGAGCAATTGAAAACAGAACGGAAATAGACTCCCAATAGCACCTAGCTCGACACTACTTGAAGGCCTGGGTACGAGGCTATACTTTTATCTGTCATAAGGAACTATGGAGACCAATTGCTATTCCACTCGTTTACAATCCGTAGACCCTCTGAGACAAGTATAGCTACAACCCTTCCACCCCCAATAGATGTTTTCATAGTGGCAAAGAAGCAAGAGAAGCCATATTTGGTAGTACGATAGATGTTGTCCATCATAGTAATCACTAGTCTCATCCCCAGACCACTCTCTCTTCTGCTAATGCTTGGGAGGGTCCGGTTAAATGAAGGCAAATTCCTGGTTCAATGACGTAATTGTCACGCGCGAAATCATGTGCTCAACAATTAGCTACCTCGTCTTCCATCAAGCTTCAAAGGACACACAACTATAACTATGCAAGATTTACTGTTATGAAGCAAGTTGAAGATACTTGGTAGGACTAGGTAACAAAGAAACTTCTCAGCTCCTGTAGGAAGAGAAACAAACCCGCTACGAAATTAACCACGACTTCTTGCTACTCAGCCGACAAACACGAATATCCAAGCTGTTTAGCGCTCTTCGATATCGATTCCATGATACATTGTAGCATTCCTTGGATAAGCCATGATCAATGTCGCATGCAGGTAATGTGAATTTTGGGAAATACTGCAATCTGATTGGTATTTCACAATTCTGAGAATGAAACATCACGGAACCAGGAATTTGCCTTCATTTAACCAGACCCTCTCCCGAGCATAGCGGAAGGGGTGTGGTCTGGGGACGAGACTAAGTCATAGATCTTAGAGACTAACGTACCCGGGATAGGAAACTACTCACGTGATCCCATTGGAACGCGTACAAAATGTTTTGCAGATGATGGTTGCGCTGGAAAAGGGCTTCAGCTATCTCCAGTTGCTAATGCAAAAGCTACTGCAGAACAGTGAGCAAGGCGTCAACTTAGCTACAAAAGATTTTATTCTCGTCTCATTGCTTAGCTGAGTAAATGTAAGTTTATTGTTTGTCGTGTAGGAGTCCAGTTCGTAATTCCTAGTTTGTTTTATGCTGTGTAACGGTCGCCGCCATTCTCTATGTACCTATTACTTGCAGCACATTCACATTTTTGCTTCTTAGTTACTACTAAAAGTTAGCAGTCTAGATACCATACACCACAAACTAGCTAGTTTCGTTTGTGAACAAGCGAATGTTCCGTAAGCGTGTTTTGTTGCCTGAGGCTTTGTCTACTTACATGTACAAGCTCTTGTAAACTTGTGTTTATGACTCATAAACCAACTCCATGTAGCTGACTCAATTGTACATGTAAGTCTGTAGCACAAATACATGTGTATTCGATTAAGGCTCTGTTTCTCTCTCTCTAGTCCCTGACAAGTTTCTGCTGGCATCGGGCAGCATGAAGGGCCGCAGGCTGGTAATATCCTGCCAGATCCATGATCATGAGGCTATCACTGGATAGCCAAGACCCACTAGAGAGAATACCCATACCATTGAACATTATCACAACAGCTGAGGCTTGAAAACCAGGATATGCTAGAGCGCGACTTATATTATTTCTAGCGCGTCGACCTGTAAAAGAATAGTGATGATGCATTGTTTGATAATTATTGTCTGACTGTTACACAATGTAATAAACTCATCTGTACACGTGCTGAGTTCTTGTTCAGTTGGAATTAACAACAACAACACTTTGAATCAACTTACACACACATTTATAGCGACAGACAACAATCAGTTAGACTGAACGAGACACATAGGAGTCGTGCACGCGTAGTACACAGCGACAAACAACACACACATGAGTTCAGAACTCTGTTACATATCTATAGTTTTGCTTGCATCAGGCGCTGACTGTGTTAACTGCAGTAGCGCAGATAGCAGCAGTAGATTCAGCCATTATTGTTCGCCTGTTACTGATTCTTATTTCGCGCGCAACCATCATCCGCAAACGAAATTTACGAGTTTCCTATCCCGGGTACGTTAGTCTCTAAGATCTATGACTAAGTAATCAAAATACCCTGTCACACAGTTTTCAGAGTGAGAAACAGTAACACTTTGGAGATCACTACTGACACACAGTGGAAGATCAAGCTCTAGCCCAATTGCTTCATAACTAGTAGGTACTCTTCGACCACAATGACAATGAGTTAGGCGGCAAGTACTCACGGAGACACGTACCTCTCTCAAAGCAATCTTGACAAGATGTTGTCTTCTCTCCCTTGTGAGACATTTCAATCGACAATATTCTGTACTCCTCTTTCTTTTCAGGCAACCAGTGCATCTACCCAGCAGTTTTATTCCTATTTAGATTATTATTATAATTATAATGGCAGCAGCTGATCAATCGGTCTTACCGGCAGCGTCTGATTCATTGTTGGCTAAGGGATCGTGCTGATCAGACATTGTAGTCTTAGATCACAGCTGCGAGCTATACCAGAGATAAGATTTCGCGGGTCGCGCGGGAATGATAACCAATATTCATTCAAATGTGGGTGTGGTTGACTGGATTATGAATATTAAGTATGCGGCATTCCTCCTGTACCTAACCGGAACCTTACGAGAATGAGAGCGCTAACGATCGTCGGGGGAAAAAAGAGCGCGTCTGCGAGCGCTTAGCTATGCGTACAGCAGGTTAGCCACGAGTCTCTAGAGCATGTTTCCAGGTCGAACTAAGCTTTCCAGACGTTAGGTGACTTAGGGCGATGCGTTTTCAGGTCGCTCTCAATCCCCGTAATACATTAACCAAGGTTAGTATACGGAACGGTATACGGAAAAATTAAACTCCGTGTCCCAGAATTTCTGGTAATGTGATGCAACACATGCTAATAACCAACGTGTGACATCACAAAATCCATTAAAGTCGCAAGATGGCGGCAAGAAAACAGCACTCGCGAACGGAAGAGCTGCGCTATTCACGACGAAGTGAAGAAGGCGCTCAAGGTAAGTGTTTTCGTAATCATTAATGTGTAAACTATCCAGCAAGCAAGTTTTGCATCTTAACTCCGGCAGGTTCGTGAGTTCTCTAACCTAACGTTGGGGCTGGTCGCAAAAACCAGTCTTCGCACCGCACTTTTGTAGTGACGCTGACTGGGCGCCAAGATGTTGGTCAAAGGTACGTTAGTACAGTTCACATATCCATTATGAGCTCTTAACTACCAGCACATACAGAGATCTCCAACTAAACGTGTTCTGCTACATGCCTCAAAAAAGCGCCATATTGTTTCATGTGTGTGTCACGTGACAAGAAACCATAATAGTTCATTACATTCAGTAGGGATAGAGGATCATAATGGTACCTGCAACATGGTCATGGGACACTTAGTTCCTGCGATATGAAACAAAATGTCAAAAACACATTTTTCTACTCTCTTCGAGTGTTCCACTGTATATTAGGGAGGCACGGTAGTGACTCCCTATGTAAGGATGAACGAGAAAACAAGATGGCGGCTACATACAATGTATTAGCGTTCAAACGCTGTTATTTCGCCTGGTGATGAATTTTATACGTCCAAAAACACTTAGATCTGCTCTCTGGCGTTGCCCCATCTTACAGTAGCAAGGAGATTGATCAAAATTGTTACTAAAGTGACGAACCTGGAAACGGTGAAAATCGAGTTTCGTCATCTTCGTCTTCTTCTTTCTTCTTCTTTCTTCTTCTTCTTCTTCTTTCTTCAGCGCGCCTAGCGCCTTTACGCGAGCAGTGCCGAGACCAAAACACCCACGAGCAGTCGTGAAATTCTCCTAGCAGGTGCCTTTTGAACCTTGTTTTTAGCGTAACGGCGATATAAATTCCTCGATTTCTCGATCGTGATCCATTGTCAGCTAAGTGTTAGACGCCATTATTGTGATTGCGCAATATGCATACGCACGTGACCAAGCAGTGGCTAGCGCACGTGACCAAGCACTAGCTAGATGATCGAGCTAGAGTATCGCCGCGCCGTACGGATCACGGCCCGAGAACACATACCCGGCATTTGTCTGGAGTCTTCGAAGAACGGTAAGCTCGTGAAGATCTCCATTCTGCGTTTGCCAGATAAGTCGTATAGGTATGCAAATAAGTGTGGGCGGGGCTCGTATGAACTGCATGCATGCATGCATGCGTAGGCGAGCTGGTATGTACAGCATAACGATTTTAGCTACAAGTTTAAATTAATAATAATAATAAAGAAAAGCCATCAACAACAGGAAAACTAAACTAATGGTGGAAACAAAGACGGCTCGGTACATGCATGAGTATTGAACTGCACTTCACTGAAAAAGAAAAAAAGGACACAAACAAGTAAATTAAAAAGATTTCTATCGAAATCAAGAGGATGTAGTGATGAAGAAATCTACCATTGGTTCACAATGTAAACCAACAAGGAACAAGCATGGAATGGTAACACGATTGACTTGCTAACAGACCATAGATCCCTACATCAGTGGCTGTACACAAGATCAATATTTTGTCACAAGTTGAATTCAATTTAACGCACGTCAGGTGACAGTCAACATACAGTAACTAGCTGAACTAGCTATAGTCAGACCACAGCAGCCTCTGATGTAGGGATCTATGGTCTGTTAGCAAGTCAATCGTGTTACCATTCCATGCTTGTTCCTTGTTGGTTTACATTGTGAACCAGTGGTAGATTTCTTCATCACTACATCCTTTTGATTTCGATAGAAATCTTTTTTATTTACTTTGCATAGGTGCGCAGAGGCTAAGTCAAAAACAAGCTCATTTAAAGTGATAATTGTTCATTGTACATAGTACACACTGGGCTATAATTTTTAACCTGTGATCTGGTGCTACATGTATGTCTGTAGTTAGCTGATGAGTTTGGAATCAGCTTTTTGGAGATTAATAGCAAGACTGGATATAATGTGGACTCGGTAAGTGCAGGACATACACATACACATTTATTAGTAGAAGTATTAGGGAGGCACGGAAGTGACTCCCTATGTAGGGATGGCAAAGAAAACAAAATGGCTGCTACATACAATGTATTAGCGGTCAGACGCTGATATTTCGCCTGGTGATGAATTTTATACGTCCAAAGACACTTAGATCTGCTTTCTAGTGTTGCCCCATCTTACAGTAGCAAGGAGATTGCTCGAAATGGTCACTAATGTGACGAACCTGGAAACGGTGAGAATCGAGTTTTGTCATCTTCGTTTTCTTCTTTCTAAAAGTAGGGTATCACCGTATGGAGAGCGCATATTGGCGTCAGAAGTCTTCGAAGAACAACTCATCGAGTAAGCTCGTTTAGTATCACAGCCGTACAGAATTTTGTGAACAAGAGTGGGTGAGGCTCGAATGATTTGCAGAATGCATGAGCAATTTAGGAATAATAAAGTTTGAGCTACAAGTTAAAAAGGTCACATAAAGAAATTATCAACAACAGCAAACCAAACCAATGGTGTAAACAAAGAAATACATAATCTTGCCGAATTCGAACTGAACCAAAAATTTGAAACTCATAAAAGGACACAAACAAGAAAATTAAAAGATTTCTAACAAAATCCATAGGATGTAGAATGAATGAAATCTGCTACTGGTCCACAATGTCAATCACCAAGGAACTAGCATGGAATGGTAACACGACTGACTTGTTAAATATAGGTTATACCATGAAAAGGAGGGCAATACGGGATTTAAATCACCGCGGAAACCGATAGTATAGACGACCCGAGCACGAAGCGCGAGGGCGTCTATTTCGGTTTCCAAGGTGATTTTAATCCCGTATTGCCCGACTGTTTCATGGTATAAGGTATTTATACCATACTGCGCTCTCAGGTAAGCTTCCCAAGACTACCAAGCACTGAAACAAGCCCTCTACTGTTGCGAGAAGCCAGTAGTGTCGCCGTTTCCATCATCGAGCGACGATCGTGTAAGAGCGCGTCGTTTGAATTCATAAGTTAGTGACGACGCTTCAGTTTCCTATCTTCCAGCCGTGTAGAAGCGCGACTTTGGGTCTCACTAGAAGCGCTTAAGCATGGAGAAGCTAACTACGAAGTGTAAGTGCATGAATCAAATCTTTTTTCAAGCTACGACAGTATAACTGTTTTGTTCACAACGGGTCCATTCTGCGGTGTGATAAGTGAAATTGGAGGTGTAATAAGTGAACTGGGAGGTGTAATAAGTGAAATAAATCACCTCGTTTTGAGCAATCTGATTGGTCAGAAACATTGAAGTATGGTATAACAGACCATAGATCCCTACATCAGTGGCTGTACATGCATAAGATCAATATTTGTCACAGCCAAGTTGAATTCAATTCAATGCACTTCGGTGTTAGTCAAGAGCAACTAGCTGAATTAGCTATAGTCTGCCACAGCAGCCACTGATGTAGGGATCTATGGTCTGTTAGCAAGTCAATCGTGTTACCATTCCATGCTAGTTCCTTGTTAGCAGGTTTCATTCATCCCTACATCCTCTGGATTTCGTTAGAAATCTTTTTATTTTCTTGTTAGCATACAATTGATAGTAGGAAAAGATTGATGACATTGATGTGTGGGTATAACCCACACATTTGATTATTTATTATGCCTCGGTGGGCGTAGCCATGAGGCATACTGTAATCGCGTTGTCTGTCGTTCAGTCTGTCTGTTACACAATTTTTGCGGCGCACGCTGAAAGGTAAGCTTTGAAACTTGCAATGCAGGTAGAACTCGATATTATCTCGGTTGTGAACTAGCGAAAGTTCGATGCAAAGCTTTGTTCTAGAGTTATGGCGTGGTTTGCTCACCTAGATGGCCTTTGCTGAAGATCAGAACTTCTCAGAAAACAAAACTACTCACAGTTGACTGTCTAGAAGTTCTTAGGATATAATTTTACTACAGGATAGCAGTGCAGGTTCAGAGAAATCGTGTAAGCAAGCTATGTCGCTCGTGGTATGCGTGTGCTGTACTAAATGCTGTAGACACGCCCAGTTGAATTGTGGTTAGCACTGATTGGATTCTGATTGTATTACAAAAGCACTGCATTGCAATTGTTGTACAGAAATCTTGTATACATGCATCTGCAGTTGCTGTGTTTGTGGAATGGTGGATAGTTGTGTTTGTGGATATTTCTGTCTGTCGCAACGATTTCTCGTAGCTCGCTGAAAACTAATCGCTGAAACAATTAAGCAACACGGGTAGAAATCGATACTTGCTCGGATTTGAATTTTAAGAAGTTTGATTTTAAAGCTTAGTCCGTAATTAACTTACCGTGTGAATTGCTCACGGCTGGTTTGGTTTTGTAGCGCATGCTGAAAGTTAAGCTCTGAAACTAGCAATGCAAGTAGAACACGGTATTATCTCGCTTTTGAACATGTGAAAACTTTATACGAAGCTTATGGCTAGGGTTGCTTCGGCTGTCTCCCGCCTGTCCTCCAGTTCCTTGCAAGGTCTGGAGTTGTTCTCTGACTGCTTCGGCTTGACGGAGGGCTTTCTTCGCTTTGTCGAGTGTCAAAGTGGCGTCCAGCTGTAAGCGTTGTGAGAGTCTTGCGTCCCTCATCCCGACGACTAGTCTGTCTCGAATAGCGTCTTGTTTCTGTTCTGGGGTAGCAAATCCACAGTTCTCAGCTAGAGCGTACAGAGCCAGGATGTATTGTTCAGCTGTTTCATCTGGTTCCTGGAATCGTTGGCTTAGCCTCGCTCTCTCGTAGATAGGGTTGGCTCTGACCTGGAAGTATTCGTTGAACTTGGTGACCACACTGTCATAGTCTGCGAGCTCATCTTCTGTGACGCGTTGTGCTTGGAGAATCTCATCTGAGTCTTACAATATAGTAGCGTGTTCACTTGTCGCTTCGCACTGTCCTCTGCTAGTAGTGAAGCTTGACGTTACTGCTCGAACCACTTCTTCCAGCGTGTCCATTGCTCTGGCTTTTGGAAGTTGAACTGCTCTGGAGGTACGATATTCCTGGCCATGGCGTTGTTCAGTAGCTCGCTGCCATCACGTGGAAGTCTCACGATAATTTCAGTGGAGCCAAATCAGTATCATGAGAATAGAGCAGAATGATACAATAACAATAATAAATCTCAGTAGCTTTTTAAATCTCAGTAAAAGCAGCAGCTTTTTATGGACATACAGACGCAATGGTAAAATGTCTCTATTGTGACCAGCACAATGCATAGGTCATGATAAAAACCGGTTATGTTCAATAGTTCAGACAAGGTGTCTCCACACAAACAAGTGTGGGTGGGGCTTGTACGCACTGCATGCATGCATGCTGATATGTACACCATAATAATTTTATTTTTAGCTACAAGTTTAAAATTGTTAATAATAAAGAAAAGCCATCAACAACTGGAAAACTAAACCAATGGTGGAAACTATGACAAAGACGGCTCAGTACGTGCATGATATTGAACTGCACTTCACTGAAAAAGAAAAGGGCACAAACAAGAAAATTAAAAAGATTTCTATCGAAATCAAAAGGATGTAGGGTTATGAAATCTACCACTGGTCCACAATGTAATCTAACAAGGAACAAGCATAGAATGGTAACACGATTGACTTGCTAACAGACCATAGATCCCTACATCAGTGGCTGTACATAAGATCAATATTTTGTCACAAGCTGAATGCACGTCAGGTGTCAGTCAACAGCAACTAGCAGAACTAGCTATAGTCAACCACAGCAGCCACTGATGCAGGGATCTATGGTCTGTTAGCAAGTCAATCGTGTTACCATTCCATGCTTGTTCCTTGTTAGATTACATTGTGGACCAGTGGTAGATTTCACAACCCTACATCCTTCTGATTTCGATAGAAATCTTTTTAATTTTTTGTAGTCTCATGATTCATGAAATTTTCAATGTTGTGCATAACGTTCTAGCGTTTACAACTTTACACAACTTAATTCTAAGCTCAGATTCAAGCTGGATGATTGATTTCTACCTTGAACAAGCTGCAATAGTCTGCGTTTTGCAACTGCTCACATGAAATATAAGCACCTAAGGTGTAGATACCTCGGTGGAATGACATATTCAATTAAACGTGTGCTGGTATGTGTTCACTGAACTCTAATAAACTGAAGTCACTAGGGGTAGCATTCACATCAATTTCTGCACATTTGCATAGCGCACAGGGTATGTGTTCCATTGAAATCTTGTTAGTAAAAACTTTACAAGCAGCTTTATTTTCTAGCATTTGTATTTTGTACAGGCGTGCTCCAATATGCATTTTGTTTGTCTATCGATATACATCGATTATAGCAAGTATCAGTCACGAAGTTTTAGCTAACGTGGAGCAGCGAGCTCACCCAGTAAAAACCGGTCTGTGGCTACTATCTCCTTGCTCTGGAAAGAAATTCGTTCACAGCTTACAAATTCCAGCACGCACAGACATACAGAGTGATTTTTCGATACTCCTTTGCTAACGCGGCAAAACAGCAAACCTAGACCAGAAAAAATTCTTTAACAAAAAATCTAGATCGTATTACGGAAATTCGCTCTATAGGTCTGTGGGCAAGATGGTGCTGCATGCTGCTGCGCTTGAAGCGTGTCAATCTATTGCTCAACAGACGAGATAGCAGCCACAGATGCTTCATGTATTATTTTCCCATATTGTTATGTAAATCGCTGTAGTCATAAAGTAGTTATTAGAATAATGTTGCGTGGGTATTGAATATTAATTATGTGCACCACCTCCTTAACCCTTTAATCCCTAATGACGCATTTAGGCGTCATAATTAGTACCACCCACATTGGACATCATAAATAGTGTGTAGAGTGCCTCAGAAAACTCAAATTAAGCCAAAGTGTAGAATGGGAATTTTCCTAAAAAAAAAACTTGTTTCTCGCACTTATTCAACTAAAACATTACTGTGACCTAAGATTGACATAGGTTTGTTTCCCTTAGGGTGGGACCGAAAGGCGCTCGCCGCCGCAGCGAATTTTTTGCATATTTGTGGCTTCAGGATGCCCGGAAATGCACACTTTGCATTGATTATGGTCTAAACTATCCTGTTTGCTCACCTGGACACCACCAGGTTTTTGTATCATTCACCATGGCTAGACGAAGACCAAAATGAGCTGAAAAATGACGAGGCCGCAACACTTAAGTGGCTTCACTTCTTAAATGGGAGTGGCCAACTTGGAGTTTAGCACATGGTCGTAAAATTTGACATGCCAGGAGAAAAGGGTGTTTGTTTGGAGCAGCTAGCGTACGGGATGGTGGAGAAAATTGCAAGACAAACTACCAGTTTAGAGCAGGTCAAAATTTGGACGAAATAATTCAGCAATTAAAGGGTTAATAATACTATTAGTGTGTAAATTGTGCTGTCATCACTAAATTCGCTATTAGTTCACAGTGACACTACATGTAATGGTGTTTAATTTAAACCTTGAATGTTTTCCTTTTTTCTACATGTATCTCAAAGGCATTCATGAGCCTTGCTCGCCGAATCTTAGAGAAGATAGAACCTAGAGCGAAAGTAAGTAAAATTTTTTGTTATGTTGTATGCCTCGTATGTTCTATTATAATTATTTATCATGGTTTACGGTTTACATCAACTGCACCCAATAAGTAATAGTTAATGTATGGTTTGGAGTGTATTATCAGACCTAGGTCGCCAAAAGATCAAAGGATTTCACATTATGATATTTCTCATATTGTACCAGAATACTGGTATGATATGAAAAATATCGTACTGTGAAATCTTTTGTTAGAAAGGTGACAAAAAGTGAGGTGCCAAAATCAAACTATCAGGCATAGACAGTATAGAATTACAATCCTCACGAAAAATCTCCACGAAAACACTCTCTGCAGCTTCTTCACTGAATTTATAGTCCTATGAAGACTTTTTCTGTGCTGGCAAGCCTTGCTAGAGCGGCTAGTCCATGGCTTTCTAAAGCTGCATGTCCTTGTAAGAGCACTTTACGGTATTGTGGGTGTGTCACCCAACCTGCCTCCTATCCATGTCGATGTCCTCACTCAGTCTCACATTGGTACCATACGTCAGAGCCTCGGTCAGAGCCATTGAACGTCTTGAGGCCTAATATAGCTACGGTATCAGTCTTTCTTGAGGCCTTCTGTGATGTGCCAATCAACTGTTAGTGCATGTATGCTATCATCTATTTTTCTGGAGCTGACTATGGGCATAGATAGCTATGCTATGGGCTAGGCTGTACCGTGCGTGTTGCAGTAATGCTAGACTCGAGTAGTCGTGTTTAGCTCGTAGCTCAGCGCATGGGTATGTGTTCATTAGAACTCTATTTTGTCATGGTTTTACGGTTTAAATGAACCTCATCCAATAATAAGTAATACTTAATGTATGGTTCGGAGTGTATTATCGGATTTATTACCTAGATCGCCAAAGGATTTCACAGTGTAATATTTCCCATGTCGTACCAGAATGCTGGTACGATATGAAAAATATCGTACTATGAAATCATTATGTTAGAAATGTGACAAAGTTAGGTGCCAAAATTAAACAATGAGGCATAGACAATAGAATTGCAAGCCCTAGCTGAATAAAATTCAGAAATGCTTTAGCTGTAGAAATCCCTAGCTGTAGAATTCTACTGCATGCAGATCGCCATTGCGCTCATCTCTCCATGCTTGAAAACACATAGTACCACGTTCCATGCTCTCTGGTGCGTTGTAGTCTTGACAGGCATCTCAGTTCCAGCATCTGAAAGCAGTGGTGATGATTTTTAAGATGCCAGGAAGCCGGCACTAATTCAGCTTGCACTTTTTCGATGCAAGTTCACTTGATCGAGCCATCGAGGAGTCTCATCTTGTCACCAACTGCCAAACCCTTGGCTACCTCTACGTAATAATTCAGTTAATATACATTAACTGGGAGTTACTGGAAGTAACCCTCAGCAGTTATGATAGCGCCCAGTTAATGCATATCAACTATAATACTTATCCACCTGAGCTTCCGGTCGAGTAGCCAGAAATGGCGAATGAGGGTGGAGCCCTAGAGAGCTATTTTTGGCTACAAGACCGAGAACAAGTGAGTGAGTGAGCGAGTGATCTCCAATGTAAATCTCCAATCATCCGATAATGCATGAAGGAAAAGGAGCTCATAATGAGAGTGAGTGCGGTAAGAAGGCAGGAGCGGGACACTGCCACGCACTTGATTAAAATTGCGCCTCCGCACATGATGGCCATGTTTCTAAAGATAGACTTGTGATGGCCGACAGTACGCGTACGTACAGTTCGTATTGGATGGAACTGACCTTCTAGAAGGTAAGAAGCAGCTTTCCACTATCCCAGGACAATCATGCTTGTCTGCTAGCTCGAGTAGATACTGTTAGAGCAAGAGACGAGTCGAATCTGTGATGGTGGACCGTCATGTTGTTTCTCTACAGCTGGTATACGAGCACGTGGAGATCGTCTGCGCGTCATCGTGGGTGTAGAAAGCTTCTACGAGCTGTTGCTTACCTCAAGGAGCCTCTAACTGCCAAGTTCCATCTAATACGAAACTGTACGTACGCGTACCGTCGGCCATCACAAGCCTATCTTTAGAAACACGGCCATCATGTGTGGAGGTGCAATTTTTAATCAACTGCATGGGAGTGTCCCGCTCCTGCCTTCTTACCGCGCTCACTCTCATTATGCGCTCCTGGTGAAGGAACCATACATTAATTGTTTTAATACAATGCGCATGCGCAAGTTGCATGTGCTTAATCGATGCCAAGATGGCAACTGAAAGTCTCAAAGAATCGTCATTTCTTCATCCCCATGCAAGGCTTCTAAAAGGGCTGGAATCGACGTATCCTACTTGTTAACTTTCTCTAGATTCCGTGGGTATTGCAGCGATGAACCAACTCGCATGGTAAGTTGTTCACCGATATGAAATTGTCAGAGGAGTGTTTCCTGGACGATCTCGTCTCGGGATAGTTTGCAATACCTACCACAAAATCGATACAACCAAGGGCTTATTGTGCCTCAAGCGGCTAAGAGGCATGCTACTCAAATGTAAATCTCCAAACGGCGAATTGTAAACTGTTACTAAAAATAGACATACACAGACTTTTCCAAGGGTCAACGGACAAAGACAGCTTCAAGCAACTGTGTTATGCACGTGCGTATGACAGAAATTGAAGTTAGCATGCTCTATTTAGACTTCGTTAGAACTCCAATGACAACAAGCGTCTGGTGCTATCTACTGTTTGCAACTGCTCGATGTCTTATTCATTGATCTACATGCTGCGAACAATGTCTACAATGTTGTTGATAGTAGCAGTACAACTACTGTGCTGCTGTTATCTTCTGTTCATCAGTGAGAAACCAAAACAGCTCTGCACTGAATGCCATTTTTCGACCTCGGGTGGTATATTCGGCATACACACCTCCAAGCCATGGTTTATTAGGGAGTCACGGTAGTAGCTCCCTATGTAGGGATGAACGAGAAAACAAGATGGCGGCTACATACAATGTATTGGCGTTCAAACGCTGATATTTCGCCTGGTGTTGAATTTTATACGTCTTTAGACACTTAGATCTGCTCTCTGGCGTTGCCCCATCTTACAGTAGCAAGGAGATTGCTCGAAATTGTTACTAAAAGTGACGAACCTGGAAACGGTGAAAATCAAGTTTCGGCATCTTCGTTTTCTTCTTTCTTTCTTCTTTCTTCTTTCTTCTTTCTTTCTTTCTTCCACTCGCCTAGCGCCTTTACGCGAGCAGTGCCGAGACCAAAACATCCACGAACAGTCATGAAATTCTCCTGGCATGTGCCTTTTGAGCTTTGTTTTTAGCGTAACGGCGATCTAAGTTCTCGATCGTGATCCATTGTCAGCTTAGTGTTAGACGCCATTATTGTGATTGCGCAATACGCACGTGACCAAGCAATGGGTAGCGCACGTGACCAAGCAGCTAAAGTATCGCTGCGCCGTGTGGATCACTGTCACGGAGAACACACACCCGGCATTTGTCTGGAGTCTTCGAAGAACGGTAAGCTCGTGTAGGATCGCCATTCTGCACTTGCCAAATAATATTATTAATATAACCGTCTACAGACAAGTGTGGGCGGGGCTCGTATGCACTGCATGCATGCGTAGGCGAATAGGCAGACCTGATACGTACAGCTTAACAATTTTAGCTACAAGTTTAAGAAAAGCCATCAACAACAGGAATACTAAACTAATGGTGGAAACAAAGACTTCTCCGTACATGCATGATATTGAATAGTCAGGCGTAGCCACACCCATCGCGTGCGTTCCTTCGGATGGGTCAGGAGACATTAGTATGCTTGAGTTGTACACTTTGCGACTATAGTTGCAATCCAATCAGATTGCAGCTAGCTTTGCGTCACGTCCGGGTGGGCGGTTACCTTAATGAGCACATCGTGGGCACACGAGTTTCTTTTATAGCCAAACCCAGACCTCAGTTATTACATCGTGGTTATTAAAATATCAACACGTGATTAACAATATTCATCTCATAACTTTTGCGTAGCGCTACATTCCTGATCATGAACGACAACTAGAGTATACTAATGTCTCCTGACCCATCCGAAGGAACGCACGCGATGGGTGTTGCTACGCCTGACTAGATATTGAACTGCACTTTACTAAAAAGAAAAAGGGACACAAACAAGAAATTAAAAAGATTTCTAACGAAATCAAAAGGATGAAGTGATGAAGAAATCTACCACTGGTTCACAATGTAAACCAACAAGGAACAAGCATAGAATGGTAACACGATTGACTTGCTAACAGACCATAGATCCCTACATCAGTGGCTATACATAAGATCAATATTTTGTCACAAGCTGAATTCTATTCAAAGTGTCAGTCAACAGTAAATAGCTGAACTAGCTATAGTCAGGCCACAGCAGCCACTGATGTAGGGATCTATGGTCTGTTAGCAAGTCAATCGTGTTACCATTCTATGCTTGTTCCTTGTTGGTTTACATTGTGAACCAGTGGTAGATTTCTTCATCACTACATCCTTTTGATTTCAATAGAAATCTTTTTAATTTCTTGTATATTACATATCACAGGAAAATACTCCATTGCCGAAGCAGCTACCTCTTCATGAATTAGTAAGTGTTCATAACATTTTCCTTGTGATTGTTAAGTGTTGCTGCTAATAATTATACAGAACAAGCAATTACATACAGTTTGCAGTGGCAGTTATGTAAAACAGGAAGAAGTCCAATCTTTCATTAAAAAGGGAGCTAATCCTAACTGGAAAAGCAAATTGGTGAGTATATCAGAGTTTTTTTATACATGCTGTGCATGGCTTGTTTATTTGTACCTCATGATAGCATTTATCCAATTAGTTCGGCACGGTTTAATTAATTTTGTTTATTATTATTATTAGTTTATTATTATTATTGTAATAATTTATCGGTAACACCAATTGTTGCTTGTATTACAAGTAATAAAACATTTTAACAAAAATGCGAGAGATCTAAGGTTGGTAAATGTATCGGAAACATCATTGTGAACTTAGGTAAGGAAACAAGATTTCTTTTTGTGAAAATTAATGTGTGAAAATAGAAGGCTTATTAGTCTGCTATTTTTCCAGTTTTGCACTCTAATTATCTTGTTATGGTGATCAAATTATTCATAAGGATCTATAGAGATTTAATTTTCCTTACCTTTTGTCAAGAATAATATTTGTAGTAAACAATGAGTTATTTTGACGCTATTTAAGCCACTATAATTATTTGATATACTATTGTGCTTAATTTTGACGTGTATTTTCACAGAATTATATGAAATTTTGATTAATATATATTATTGTTGTTATAATTGTTGGATTACAAGTATCAATGACAGTTACACTGTTGATACCCGACAGGATGGAAAGACTGCTCTAATAGGAGCTGCTAGCAAAGGCCACACACATGTTGTGAAGTACCTGCTTGAGAACACTTCAGCTGATGTGAATGCCATTGATAAGGTATGGTCTATAAGCCAGCTAGATCTAACAACATCGTATCTTTTCTGGAGGGTAGTTTTCGTTAGCATTCCAGCTGAAAAACAATATGGATTTCATTGTTGACTGGAATAGAGCTGCATAATTTTATTCATGCAATAGTGCTGCAAGCAACGAAGTTGCTTTGATTTTGCTATGCGATTTGTTATAAGTATCATTGTTGCTTAAGTTGGTTGCACACAACAAATTTGCCTAGTGCATGCATGTCCTTAATTGTTAAGGCTCGTGCATTATTTCATTAATTGCAGATATCCTGGACTGCCTGTCATTATGCTGTTGAAAAAGACCGTTTGGAAATTGTTAAGTTACTAGTAACCCATGGAGCCAACATACACCTTGGGAGTGAGGTAAGGTATACCTACATGTGCTACATGCATGACATTGTTCATGCATGTTTCATAGGGAAGAACTCCATTTGATTTAGCAAAGTTGCTAAAACGTGAAGCTATTGTAGAATACATGAACCAAGAGATAGCTGGTGAGTTGTGATTTATGTGTATATATATTAGATATTTAGCACTTTACTTTAGATGCCACTCAGCTGTACACTCAAGCAGTGGAAAGAGCTATGAGAGATGGTGTTACAAGAGTCTTAGTCATTAAAGTTCTCATCATTGGGGCACCTGGATCTGGAAAAACTAGCTTACGATATCTTCTGCTTGACTTGCCACCACCTCCCAAAAGGAATAGCACTCCTTTAGCCTCCCGGGCGGTTCGTGCCATATCGATACACCGAGTCAAAGCTGATGATAGTGGAACTATCAATACATGGAAAGAGCTCGATGATGAATCTTACCTTAGCTTCATCGCAGAGGAAGTGAATGTCCTCGAACAGAATCCATCTCCTACGTTTATCACTGCCCAACCTTCTAGTGCAGTTGGTGGCAGCAGCACATCTCAATCATTCAGTTCACAAGATGTTTGTGAAAGAGAGGTAGATAGTTTCCAAGATCCCTGCAGTTCAGGAGATGGTTCAGAAGAGAGTGATAATGAAGATACCCTTCCATCAATGGGCAGCATGGTGCATAATCTTGTTGAGAATATGGTTTCTAATCCTCCAACAATCCCCGAGGATTTCAAGCAGAAAAAGACGTTTGTCCACTTGATAGATTCTGGTGGACAACCCTCGTTTGTCAGCCTCGTACCTGCGTTTGTCAGAGGTAGCACAGTCAACATAGTTGTCTCAAAGTACAACCGGCGTATCAATGATAAGCTCCAGTATGAGTATGTAAAAGACGACCAGCACCTCCGCAAGCCTACAGAACTGGAGCATACTCAACTTGAAAGTGTTGAAGAGCTGGTTCGCACCCTCTCATCTTTCAAGCATTCAGAGGAAAGTATTTTCCAAAAATCATCAGAGCCAAAGTTCCTTCTGATTGGCACTCATGCTGATAAGCACTTGTCACTTGTTGATGAAACAGGCAGTGGCAAAAATAAAAGGTTGAAAAAGAGCCTTGGTGAGCTAAAGTCAATGTGCATCGAGGTTAGTCCAGATGGAGATATTCTCTTACCAATCAATACTCGGGTCAAAAAAGGGCGCAGCAAAAAGGCTTCTTCTTTACGGCAGATGATTATAAAGGCTTGCAGCAATGCTGATGTCGATATACCTACTAGATGGTATTTGTTTGAACTTGAGGTGAGTGGTAAAGCAAAGAAAGAAGGTCGCAGCGTTCTTGGTCTAGCAGAGTGTGTATCTATTGGAAAGATTCTGAGAATGACTAAAGAAGATGTGAATGCAGCATTAATGTTTCTTGATGACGCTGCACTCTGCATGTTCTTTAAAGAAGCCACACCTCACTTGGTCTTTACCGATCCTCAGATCATTCTCAGTGAAGTCACGGAAATTTTGAATCTCGGTATCATCGACCTTCTAATGATCTCCTCTTTCTATCCTTTTCTTTCTGATTACATGGTGTCTGTACGAAGGCTGCGTGAGCAAGGGCTGTTCAGTAGAGAGCTTGTTGATGTTCTTTGTAGCGAGTATCGAGTGAATGTAGCTGGAAAATGTGTCTACACAGTAGATGACTTCCTCGCAATTCTGAAGCATCTCTTAATAGTGTCTTTGGTACATATTGACGATGAAGAGCTTTTCTTTATTCCTACTATACTCCCAAGCAACAAGAAGACATCTTCTGGTCTGGATGGTGAGCTGCCTCCTCTTGTCCTTCTTTGTCGCACAAAAGTGATACCACTTGGGTTGTTTGCTGCTCTAGTTGTTGCCTTGCTTTACAACCCTCTCTTCACTCTCCATGAGATCATCGGTCGTGATGTCATTAGTCTTCGATGCACGTCAGGAGGAGTAGTGATGCTGGTAGAGCATCATGCATGCCTGGTCATCCATTTCAATGGTGACCCATCTGTGGCTCCTCTCGTTAAAGCTGCCATTCACCGCGCTATTGCCAAGGTCTGCGAGCAGCGACACCTTGACACTAGCAAGATTGTGTTTACTGATGGATTCTGGTGTCCATTCAAGAAATGCGAAAGCACACCTCACCCGTGTGAGGTTAACGTGTCCACTGGTTGGCTCACCTGCTCTGTGAGACCAGCCCATGGTTCTGGTCGCTGTACCAATAAGAGGATGCTGGCATGGTTGGCAGCACATGATAAGAATGGTGAGTCTAATAATTCATGTTCTTTATAAAGTTTATGCACGATTATCATTATCATTACAGCCTCATTCTCAGTTGATTCTTCCTCTACTGCAAAATCTGTCAATTCTCAGTCTCCCTCTACTGGTGAGTTAATTCAGTATACATACACTGCTGTAGCTATATGTTACATGCATGCTAATGTTACATTACATGTATATTAATCTGGCTTATATGCAGCTTATATGATTATAATTATGTGTGAGCAAGCCCATAATTTTAGAACTATGAAAACAACTGTTTATGTTTATACCTTTGCTACTGTTGCAGGTGCCAGTCATGAGATTTCACTGTTCCAGTTCACAGAAAGTGTGGCTGCTGTAATTCCTGATAAATGGAGAAGAGTTGGTGTGGCACTTGGACTCACTCAAGCACAGCTAAATGCCATTGACTATCAGCATCATGGAGAACCGATCGGTATGTTTGCTGAAGTGTTCAGTATGTGGCAGCAACTAGCAACTCCTGATAATAATCCAGTGAAGTGGAGCACTCTCGTACGTATTCTCAAGTATCGTATGGTAGGAGAAGAGACTCTCGCTGAGTCTATCCAGAGTGAATTTATAGACAACAGTTCTTGACTCAGACGTAACGATTTTGAATGACATGCTGTTTTCTTAATTTTAAAGTTATACTTTCCATGTGTTGTATTGACAAAGAATATTTTTAATGCTTAAATACAATAATATTACCTAGTAACAGGAATGGGTTTCTTGTAGCAGTTACTAGTAATAGTAGTCCATGAAATGGGCTGTTCTTTACAAATACTAGAACAGACCGATCCTTTTCTTCTCAACTTATTATAGTACCTCTTCATCTGCTTGTGAGCAAGATAATGGTTGATATGCACAGCAATGAATCCACGGCTACATCGTCCGCTATTGTGACCAGAAAAAATACGTACATCATCAACACGAACAATGTTATAAGGAGCCAGCCATGCTCCTACTGAGACATCCTCGCACGTGTAGGTCTGTAAGTAAGGTGCATTTTCTGCTATTAAGTTCACTAAGTCTTTCGATAGTACATACATCCCTCCATAGTTGTACGGAAAGTAAGTGTCACAGAAGTGCCATTTGGTCTCCCGCCATTGCCCTTTGTTAATGAGAGGGTTGTAACAAGAGGATCTGCCCCAGTAGAGCCGGTGAGTGGGCAGGTGAGTTTTAAGGTCTTTGAGTATTCGCTGTGTGTTGAGGAATACGTCATCATCTGTTTTGAGCATGAATGAGAAGTTGTAGTGACGGTTGATAAATACCATTGACTGCAGTGTTCTATTACTGAGAGACGAGTAGCTGTTTGATACATCCCACAGTACAAGCAGGTCACCATGATCTTGCTGTTCTGTATCCAGTGTTCTGATCTCTATCTGCTTATCACCCAGGCCTCCGATCAAGAATCGATACTGCACAGAGTAACCAATGAGCATCCTCGGAGCTAGCCAGGTCTCTCTGATTGCATTCCTCCTCAGAGTGCTGTAGCCCTTGAGTGCACCAGGATGATCACTTCTCCCACTACAACCGCACTGTTCGCGGTCAAAGAGGCGGGAAACTCAAACCTCAAATAGAGATGTGCGTGGGCATGGTCATGCGGCCGGAAAAGTCTCCACCATTTTCAATTCAAAAAGTGGAAATTGTCTTGCGCGACGTCTGAGTGCCGTTTCAGAAGCTAAAAACCACCGAAAGGTTTTCAGATACGCTGATTCCAACTAATTCGTGAATAATAATAATTTATTATTTTTTTTCAATACAAAAATTGTTTTTGACCAAAAAAGTCAAATTACTATGCAAACTAACAAAAATAGTGCAACAAACAAAAAACTAAACTAAAAGGGAAAGCAAGGTTTACAAGACAAAAATGAGGCTGCGTTGCCTCTCTGAACAGCCACCGACAAACGCTGAGTCAAATAAACATTATGAATTCCTCTCCAATAGGCAGCGACTCATTATATTATTATTATAATTATTATGACGTTGTAATGTGTTCATTGCGGTAATAAATATCATTACGATGTAGCAATTTTTCTCACCAGATTTCTCGACGTGTAGCGGTAGCAGGTTTATAAAAAAGGAGAAACTTCAAGCCAAGGACGTTACCGAGGGCTGGACCGAGCGATTTTTGGCTATTATCCTCGAGTCGCGAGTTATCGTCGATGAACGTAAACCAGCCCTCCGCAAGTTGTTCAGCTACAAGTAGGTACTAGTGAATAAAATCAGTTTGCTACACAGCATGAAAAATCTTGTGAGAAAATTCTGAATTTCCATTGACATGTATTGCTGAGCCCTGCCCTAATAATGATATTCACAACGCGTGGGCGAAAGGGTACACGCCCACGCATGTAATTTTGGCTGGTTGCTAGGGGACTGCATCTCAGAAACTACTGCTGATATTCCAAGAAACCAAAGACCTATGTTATAAGACTGGTGTAGCTAGCTAGGCTGTACACATTGCAAATTATGAGCGCTGAAAGTGCCAGACGAAAACGTGACGGGCGCGGCTAGATACAACGCTTAGGCTAATAAAACTTTCGTTCACTCAGGCAGTAGAACTTCAGATTGTGAATATATACGTACTTCAACAAGGCGAAGTCAGTAACATAGAGCTTTTTCGTGTATCGTGCTTGAAAGTGCGATTATGAGCTGTTTACCTCGTGGTTTTCCTACTCAGAGGCCGTTTGTTAAAAAAAACACTCTATGTTACGGTCTTTATCTGGTCGCCGCTAATAATGATATATCCGAGTTTGGGTATATTCTGAAGGCCATGCACAGACAGAGTTTTATTGAGGAATGTATTGTCCGTGATCTTGCCTGGCTACT
Organism: Haliclona indistincta; assembly: GCA_964017065.1. NCBI lineage: Eukaryota > Metazoa > Porifera > Demospongiae > Haplosclerida > Chalinidae > Haliclona > Haliclona indistincta. The sequence continues at coordinate 14,605,287 of OZ024783.1, read as the reverse complement.
GTCAATCAGCTTTACGTGCTTGTACAAACAGTGAATATCATTTGTGGTGTTGTAACAATGTCCAACTTGTATACATTCCTGAATAAGTTAATGGTTGTTAGGATCTGCACCCTTAAAGAAGTCATATCGCATTCCCGCGGTCATAAAGCGATGGCGCTGGAGCGGGCGCTGGCCAGCTTCAACATTGCCGTGTGGGGAGATACCGCCTCAGGCCGTACTTGTATACTTACAAGATATTGTTACGATGCCTTCGGGGAGACTACTCCAACTATTGGTGAGACCGTGAACATGATAATTGAATGGCTCAATATGTAAAAAGGGGTAACCGGATAAGTAACATTTTTTCAAATTTGATATAATAATTATTATGTCTTATCTTTCGTCATTCTTTGCGCAAAGTGTCAAAGGATTCTATATTGCTTCACTGCTATACTGTGAATAGTGCGAATGGGCGTTATTTAGAATTTATGTAATATAAACTATTCTTACCAAGGGTATCAAACGCTAATTGCCACTGTAGAAACACTCTCGGGAAAGTAAAATGACCAGCACACGAGATGTTTTACGCATTGTGACGAAAGCGTGTTGCACAAATCCATGACTATGTCACAACAAAGGCGTGTGATCCTGCAGAAAGCAAGCACCCATGATGGAATATACAGCTATTCAGGGCTCTTTATTGACAAGATACCTCTAGCAAGCAGGCGTTCGTTAGTCGCCGAACATCGACAATGTGATTTTTGTAGACGAACGTGCATGCTTTGACAGACTGAGCTCGCTGCTGCTCTTATTCTGCATGACGAGCATGTGTTTCTGTTTTCTCAGCATTTTGTCGTGTCTACCTCGCTATATTCTCGCCTGCAACAGTCTAATTATCATCTAAAAAGCTTGGCTAGCACGTTTCTGTCACATTATTTTCCGAGAGTGTTTCTACAGTGGCAATTGGCGCTCGATACTCTTGGTAAGATTATTTACTCTTGATAGTAGTAGCTAAATACAGCAATCAAAAATGGTGGCCCTTTAAACCTTTTTCAAAAATTAATAATGAAATTGGTACTTATCCCCTTTTTGCACCGAGCCATTCAATTTATATTTATTTTATACTTCCTGTTGAGATCAAAGACACCGCCCGTGTGCTAAATCTGCCAGCACACTCTCCAGGAAAACCGCAGTGCGCTATCAAACTATCGCACTGCAGTTTCCCATTGAAAAGCAATGGGAAGAGAGCAGGTGGTACGACAAGGTTTCGTATTGCAAAACGTTGACACTCCCACTAACGAACAATAATGCTTTGGAATGTATGTTTAAGGTGGAAGGGGTGTGAAGGCGTAAATTTTTGCTATGTGCAGAAAATCCACCAGAACTCCAAAACCAAGCAAGTAATTAGCTCTAGTTTTCTCTCAATGGTTTAAGGTGGCGGGTTACCATTCGCCCACGCATTGTGAATATCATTACAAGCTTCAGTGAGGGCGGGGCTCACAGTACTATTGGCGGAGATCGAGTCCAGAATTTTCTCACAAAATTTTGCTTGTTTTGTAGAGACCTGTGTTTCCTGACTAGTACCTACTTGTAGACCGAGTACTTACGGAGGGATTGAAACAGTTTTGTTTGAAAATTCTATCTACAGAGGATTTGGCGAAGCTGTGTATGCGGGACATTAACGCACTCTCTCCGTTTATCGACGATAACTTACAATTCAAGAACAGTAGCCAAACAAGTCTGTTTCAATCGCTCGAAGACATTGCTGGCTTGAAATACGACGCTTTTCATAGACTATACTGTAATATCTTTAGACCCAAGCTAGTGACTACCAAAATTATTATTGAGCAGAGCAATCAACAACAGACTGAGAATGACAACCAACTTAAATGGACAATGACTACAATATGATACAAGTCATGTCGATTGAGAACAATGATCATGTAGAGATTAGCAGACGATAGTCTGTCTAGGTATGTCCAGATATCACATATTTCTCCCTTCTAGACAAAACCAATCTGGTGGTCGACGAGAACGATTTGAACGGCGAGGAATAATTGGTGACTGTCTCTCGTCAGGGACTGCAGGATTAGAATCAAGGGCTGCAGGTGCAGGAGGTGATGGGGAAACTGGAGGTGGTGACGCTGGAGCTGGAGAAACTGGAGTAGGAGATATTGCAGGTGAATCAGCTTCAGCTTTGACAGAGGGTACAACCAGATCATCAACAATTGGAGTATGGAAAGGCTGCAAGTGATCTTGGTGTCTGCGAACAGAACGACCATCCTCCAGAAACACTCTGTAAGATAGTGGGCCTCTGCACTGGACAACACGACCTTTTAACCACTTCTCACCACGACCAAAGTTCTTAGCAAGTACTTCGTCACCCTTGTCAAAACGACGAGATCTGACTTTCTGATCATGAGAGAGTTTCTGTCTTTCCTGATGGAGGCGCACTTTTGATGACACATCTGGTTTCACCAGGTCAAGAAGAGAGCGAGGTCGGCGTGACAGTAGAAGTTCAGAGGGAGCAACACCAGTCGCAGGATGAGGAGTGAGGCGATAGGTGAATAGAAACTTGGCCATTCTGATATCCAGTGGCTCATTGGACTTCCTCATCGCTTGTTTAAAAGTCTGAACAGCTCGTTCGACGAGACCATTAGTAGAAGGATGGTATGGTGCTGATGTGGTGTGACGAATTCCATTTTTTTTTGTGAACACGCTGAACTCGTCACTGGTGAAAGCTGCTCCATTATCTGAGACTAATAATTCAGGTAACCCATGGGTAGCAAACAGTGGACGCAGTTTGTTGATAGCTGCTTGAGAACTGGTAGTAGGCACAATAAACACTTCTATCCACTTAGAATGGGCGTCAACTACCAACAGGAACTGCTTGTTAAGGAACGGTCCGGCGAAGTCAATGTGGAGTCTTGACCAAGGACGTTCAGGAAATTCCCATGGATGGAGAGGGGCTTTAGATGGTAGTCTTTGATGCTCTTGACAGCTCTGACAATGACGGACTTTCTTTTCTAGTACATCATCGATTCCTGGCCACCAGACGTAACTTCTGGCGATTCCCTTGATTCTTGTCATTCCAGGGTGTGATTCATGAAGAAGTTCAACTATCTTCTCTCTGCCAGGCGGTGGTATCACTACTCTGTGACCCCACAAAATGCAACCATCTTCAATGCTCAATTCTTCTTTTCTGTGAAAGAATGGTCGCAACTCATCACTGTCAGGTTTTGACGGCCAACCCTGCAAGACGTAGTTGAGAACCTTCGATAGGATCGGGTCTCGGGCAGTCCACTTCTTGATCTGGGCTGCAGTGACTAGAGATGTTTGGATACTCTCCAGTAGAAGAACGGTGTCTTGCGGTGGTGGTACGTTGGTAGGTAGGTCTGGAAGTGGTAGACGACTTAGTCCATCAGCATTACTGTTTTCTTTTCCAGGCCTGTGGGTAACAGAGAAAGAATAGGCACCAAGTGTGAGAGCCCAACGCTGAATGCGAGAGGAGGCCATGCTCGGAACTCCTCGGTTTTCCCCAAAAATGTACATCAATGGCTTGTGGTCGGAGTGAATCACAAACCGTCTTCCTAACAGGTATTGTCGGAATTTGGTAACACCGAATATGATCGCCAGAGCTTCTTTGTCCAACTGGGCATACTTTCTCTCTGCAGTAGACAGCGATCTTGATGCGAATGCAATGGGTTTCTCTGTTCCATCGTCCATCTTGTGAGACAAGACGGCACCAAGGCCATACGGCGATGCATCACAGCTCAGCAGTAGCTCTTTGTGAATACTGTAGTGAGAGAGAACTGAATCAGAAGTAAGAGCATTTTTGACAAATTCAAAGGCTTTTTGCTGCTCAGGGCCCCAATGCCAAGCTGTTACTTTATGCAACAATGCATACAAGGGTGCTAGTATGGTCGAGAGATTTGGCAGAAATCTGCTATAATAGTTTACCAGCCCCAAGAACGACTTGAGCTGTGTCACATCTTTGGGAGTAGGTGCTTCTTTGAGAGCCTTGATCTTCTCAGAAGATGGCTTCAGCCCTTCTCTTGACAACTTGTGACCAAGATAATCGACTTCTTGAAGCATAAACTGACACTTCTCCTTCTTGAGTCGCATTCCAGACGATTGTAGTCTGTTCAATACGGTTTCCAGATTCTCTAAGTGCTCGGATGCTGATTTTCCTGTGATGAGAATGTCATCAAGGTAGACACAGACTCCTGGAATACCCTTCAGCAAGTTCTCCATGGTTCTCTGGAAAACTGCAGGTGCACAAGAAATACCAAATGGTAAACGATTATATTGAAATAACCCTTGAGTGGTATTGATGGTGGTGTACTTCTTTGACTCATCGTCGAGGTGAAGTTGATTATAAGCATGAGCTAAGTCGAGCTTCGAATACCATTCTCCTTCTGCCATTGTGGCTAGGATGCCCTCCACACCTGGTAAGGGGTAGATATCTGGGGTTGCTTCTTGGTTAACGGTAAGTTTGTAGTCTCCACAGAGTCTGATCGAGTTATCACGCTTCAACACAGGGACCACAGGGGCTGCCCAATCAGCAAATGGAACTGGTTCGATGACACCAGCATCTTGAAGTCGTTTGAGTTCAGTATTCACCTTCTCTCGGAAAGCATACGGCACTGGTCTGGGACGAACATAGTGAGGTTGAGCATCCTTCTTGACGTGGATGTGAACCTTAACATCACGAATGGACCCTAACTCATTTTTGAAGACATCAGCATAGTCCTCTAGTATCTTAGACAACTTCTTGGTGGCAAAATTCTCCAGAGTCGAAATCTGGTGCCAGTCCAGGACTAGATGCTTTAACCAATCTCGCCCAAGGAGAGTAGGTCCACTTGTATCAACAACCTGCAAGGACAACTGACACTGCTGACTTTGATATTTTACTTGTACGTCAATTGCACCACGAATAGTGAGTACCTCACCAGAATATGTGCTGAGCTGAACATGTGAGGGTTCCAATACAGGTCGCTCCTCCTCTGACCAGGTAGACAGATAAGTCGAATGGCTGATGACTGACAAGGCTGCACCAGTATCCAGTTCCATAGGTAGGCTCCTGTCGTTAGCTGTGACAGTCACTCGAATAGGGTCGCTTCTCCCCACTGATAGCTGAAACATAGCATAGTCAGGAGGTAGTTCATTGGATTCTTCAGGAGTAGAATTTGAAACATGATGAGTAGGCTCTGGTTGAGACTTGCGTGGTTGCTGCTTCCTCTGTAGTCTCATTCTGCAGGCACGAGCTATATGTCCACGTTTTCCACAGTATCTGCAGTCGACGTTCTTGAAACGGCAATTGTCGGCACTGTGTTCACCCGCACAACGGTAGCACTGACCATCTGGAGGTTTGCTTCGAGTCGGCGTATCAACTTGCTTGGGCTTGCCGCCGCGGTACTTCCGGTAGGTAACTTGGTTGACGTCGGCCTTTCCAGAGTCTGGAGTTAGTGCGCTCGCACTTTGGTCAGCTGATTCCATGGCTTGAACTAGCTGGAGAGCTTTGTCGAACGTCAAGTCTTCCTCCGCCAACAAGCGTCGCTGCATTCTTGAGTCACCTATTCCACAGACGAGTCTATCTCGTAACATCTGTGGAAGCCAGACTTCACCGTCAAAGTCACAAAGTGATGCTAGCTTCTTGAGCTCGGCTATGTAGGTAGAGACACTCTCTCCTGGCTTACGGACTCGGCTGTTGAATTTAAATCTGTGTACTGAAATGGACTTCTTTGGGTCGTAGTGCTTATTCAGTTGTTCAACAAGCTCGTCAAGATCCACTTCGTGCGGTTGTAGAGGTGAGACGAGACTGCTGGCGAGTTTGTACAGCTCCGGTCCAGCCACGCTCAATAGTATCGCCTTCTGCTTCCTAGGGTCTTCGACATCATTCGCTATGAAGTAGAACTTCAGTCGAGAAACATAAGTCTTCCAGTCTTCTTTACTGGGGTCGAACTCTCCAATACTTCCGTGAAGAGCCATCCTCGTCGCCAATAAATGTAATATCTTTAGACCCAAGCTAGTGACTACCAAAATTATTATTGAGCAGAGCAATCAACAACAGACTGAGAATGACAACCAACTTAAATGGACAATGACTACAATATGATACAAGTCATGTCGATTGAGAACAATGATCATGTAGAGATTAGCAGACGATAGTCTGTCTAGGTATGTCCAGATATCACATATACGTTGCATTATTTTGTGAGAAAAATTGCTACAGCGTTCCTGGGATTGTGCGCACCTAGCGCTGTGCAGATTTTTCCAAGAGACGCTATGTTTATGAAGACACACGTTATGATGGTTCACAGCGAGTTTTGTGCTGTTTGTTCTTCTCTGTCAGATGTTTCAGCAAAAAGATTTTTGGTCACTAATATTCATAATTATAAGGCGGCTGATTATGAATATTAATGAGCAAGAATACTTTTGCTGGAACATCTCACAGAGAAGAACGAACAGCACAAACTCGCTGTGAACCATCACAACGTGCATCTTCACAAACATAGTGACTCTTGTCAAAATCTGCTCAGCGCTAGGTGCGCACAATCTCAGGAACGCTGTAGCAATTTTTCTCACAAAATAACGCGACGTGTAGTCTATGAAAAGCGTCGTAGTTCAAGCCAGCAATGTCCTCGAGCGATTGAAACAGACTTGTTTGGCTACCGTTCTTGAATTGTAAGTTATCATCGATAAACGGATAATGTCCCACATACAAAGCTTCGCCAAATCCTCTGTAGATAGAATTTTCAAACAAAACTGTTTCAATCCCTCCGTAAGTACTCGGTCTACAAGTAGGTACTAGTCAGGAAACACAGGTCTCTACACAACATCCAAAATTTTGTGAGAAAAGTCTGGACTCGATCTCCGCCATTAGTACTGTGAGCCCCGCCCTCACTGAAGCTTGTAGTAATATTCACAATGCGTGGGCGAATGGTAACCCGCCACCTTAACAGTTAGTAAACAAACAGTCAAAAGTTAAAATAAAGTCTTCTACTGAACAACAGGCTAGATAAGCAGCTTAGTCGGAGTGAACTGTTTTTGGAAATTTTGCTCGTAAGTTTACTTGCATAACAGTTTAGTTCATCTTTATGTACTGACACTAAAAAAGGACTATGAAATCACCCAAAGCCGTCTCGCGCAATATTTAATGCACGCTGCTAGACTGAAATTTTCTTGGCTACTTCATTCTAGTCAACGAATACATTTCAGAGACCGGCTTCGGGTGAAAAGTTAGCATTATGTATAGGCTACCAGAATCTAGGAAGAAGCACCAGGCCATGATTCCTGACCAAGATATCCAGTTAGTACGTTGCCAAGAAGTATACTTTATCCGCTATAGACCCGAACAGACACGAACTCGTCTCCGTTGATCAGGATTTTGTATACACAAATTCTCCACAAGAAAATTAAAAAGATTTCTATCGAAATCAAAGGGATGTAGGGTTGTGAAATCTACCACTGGTCCACAATGTAAACTAACAAGGAACAAGCAAGGAATGGTAACACGATTGACTTGCTAACAGACAATAGATCCCTACATCAGTGGCTGCTGTGGTTGCCCATAGCTAGTTCAGCTAGTTGCTGTTGACTGACACCTGACGTGCATTCAGCTCTGATGTAGATGCTTCTTCCTAGATGTACAGCCACTGATGTAGGGATCTATGGTCTGTTAGCAAGTCAATCGTGTTACCATTCCATGCTTGTTCCTTGTTAGTTTACATTGTGGACCAGTGGTAGATTTCACAACCCTACATCCCTTTGATTTCGATAGAAATCTTTTTAATTTTCTTGTTTGTGTCCTTTTTTCTTTTTCAGCGAAGTGCAGCTCAATATCATGCACGTACTGAGCTGTCTTTGTTTCCACCATTGGTTTAGTTTCCTGTTGTTGGTGGCTTTTCTTTATTATTAAGAATTTTAAACTTGTAGCTAATAATAATTGTTATGCTGTACATATCAGCTCGCCTACACATGCACGCAGTGGATACGAGCCCCGCCCACAATTGTTTATAGACATGTACGGCGGTTGTAATTATCTGGCAAGCGCAGAATGGTGATCCTATACGAGCTTACCGTTCTTCGAAGACTCCAGACAAATACATGTACATGTATGTGTTCTCCGTGATCCATAAGGCGCGCGGCGATACTCAAGCTAGTGCTTGGTCACGTGCGCTAACCACTGCTTGGTCACGTGCGTATTGCGCAATCACATCAATGGCGTCTAACACTTAGCTGACAATGGCTCACGATCGAGAAATCGCGGAATTTATATCAACGTTTCGCTAAAAACTAAGTTCAAAAGGCACCTGCCAGGAGAATTTCATGACTGTTCATGGGTGTTTTGGTCTCAGCATTGCTCGCGTAAAGGCACTAGGCGCGCTGAAGAAAGAAAGAAAGAAGAAAGAAGAAAACGAAGATGACGAAACACGATTTTCACCGTTTCCAGGTTCGTCACTTTAGTAACAACTTCGAGCAATCTCCTTGCTACTGTAAGATGGGGCAATGCCAGATAGCAGATTTAAGTGTCTTTTGACGTATACAATTCATGACCAGGCGAAATATCAGCGTTTGAACGCTAATACATTGTATGTAGCCGCCATCTTGTTTTCTCATTCAACCCTACATAGGGAGGCACTACCGTGCCTCCCTAATATGGCTGGATCAATGGTGCTTTGTAAGCTCTAAACCAGTGGTACATACCTTACGACGTGTACTGGGCTGGATATCCAGACAACTAGCCGTTCTTTTACCGTGTAAAAAGGCTAAGTTCTTGGTAGATTCTTGGCTGTGCTATCAGAGATTATCTGTTTATTTAAAACACGGAGAGCACAATACACTGAACATGGAAAATACACGGAAATGTAATCGTCATGTGATGTCAAGGGTAATGCACATCGATCACCCAATTAAGTACAACTTCCTATCACATACTGTAATATCTATGGTTCAACCAAAGAGCTGTCGAATGGTATGCTTTGGTTGCATAATTAGAGTACCTTTGGACTCGCTACCCCAAGTTGTGGCCTACTAAATCTTGGGAACACATTCAGGTCCAGTGAGAGGGAAAATTCTCTTTGTTGTGGTGGATACTCACTCAAAATGGCCGGAAGTATTTCCAATTATGTGAACTACTGCTTCAGCAACCATATGTGTTGTAGCGACCATGTGGACACACCCACACACCATGTGCTGTAATCTAGAACATTCTCCATCTGCTAGTATTTAAGTTCGTCCTGCTGTACAAGCGCAGGCTCAGTAGTCTCGGAGTAAATAACATACCACCACACGAGTCAGGCCACACCACGTGGAGGCGACTCACCATCCTCTACAGTCTATTGACATCTCTTTTTGCTACCTATGGTTTACCACGTCAAGTTGTATCAGATAACGGCCCACAGTTTGCCCCTGAGGAGTTTAAACTGTTCCTAGGAATTAACAGAGTGAAGCACATCAAGAGTTCTCCATATCATCCTTCCACTAATGGTGCTGCAGAGCGATTTTTATGAACTCTCAAGAGAGCTCTCAAGGGCGGTGATGATCGTCATATGGATCTGAATACCTTTCTAATGTCTTACCATATATCTCCACATGCTACTACCAGCATTCCTCCATGTGAATTCTTCTTGAAACGTACCATTCGTACTAGATTGGACATGATCTGACCAGATTTGGTACTATTTCTGACAAGCAGTCTGCTTAGAAGGCATAATTATCAGGTTGTACACAGCAGGGTACGAGACTTCTTCCTAGGTCAAAGAGTGTTGGCTCGTAATTATCATGAAGGACCTCGCTGGATTTCTGGAGTTATTGCCAAGAAGAGGGGACTCAAACTACTAATTCTCAACCTTCTCCGCCAGTTCAACCTCATCCTCGGACACCGCCTCGTCGATATCCTTTGCGTCAAAATTGACAGCTTCCGAAGCGTTTTGGTTTCCAGTGCAACCTTCTCTAGGGAGGAAGGAGTGTTAAAAATTTGAGCAGTTCGTGATTGAACATTGTCTAGGGTTGTAATCATTATGTCTCCACTTGTAGTTCATTGTTAGCCTAGCTCTATTTAAAATTAATGTGTGTGTTTTGCCAATAAGACAGTTCTTGAATTCTGATCTGAATTTTTTCAAACACTATAAGTTTGTGTCCTTTTTCTTTTTCAGCAAATTTTGGTGCAGTTCAAGATGAGAATGTATGTAGTGAAGCTTTAGTTTTCACCATTAGTTCTGTTGTTGATGGCTTTGCTTTCTAAGTTGTAGCTGATAGTATGCTGTACATCTCCAAAATCCGAGCTTACCCACACATGCAAGCTCTTTATATGAGCTCCACCCACTGTTTAGAAATTCTGTACGGCCGTTGTATTATCTAGCAAGCAGTAGAGTGGTGATCCTACACGATCGTACTGACTGAGTTGTTCTTCGAAGACTCCAGACTCTAATATGTGCTCTCCACATGGGCTTCTAGTATTCGCATGGTTGGTCATGTGTGTACTGTGCAATCTCAAGGTGGCGTCTAACACTTAGCTGACAACTGATCGTGATCGTGAAATCGTCGAATTTATATCATCGTTTCGCTAAAAATTAAGTTCAACAGGCACTAGATGTTTGTGTGTGTGTTTCATGCTGGGCACTGTTCGTGTAAAAGCGCAGCAGATCTTAGTGTCTTTGAATGTTTGAAATTCACCACCAGGTGAAATATCAACGTTTGAACGCTAATACATTGTACTGTAGCCACCATCTTGTTTTCTGTTTATTCTACATAGGGGCACACTACCGTGTATCCCAAATAAACGTTGCTGTTGAATCTGCATAGATTCTTCCTGATTCTTTTTTGCCTGATCATGTAAATGTCTGCTAGTACCACATTATGATTCTGAAGTGTCTACAGTGGAACCTCTCTAAGGCAGACACCATTGGGACCAACAAAAATCATCCATTATAGAGAGTATGTCCTCTGATCTATACATTATGTGCGTTATAATATTATTTGGGATTCAGTAAGTGTCCATTAAGAAGGATGAGGGGTGTCCTCTAAGAGAGGTTTCACTGTAGTTTAAATAATTATAATCAATGACGAAAAGAGCGTAACTAAATTTGACTTTTGGGTGGAGCAATGCATCTGGCCAAAACTGTGCCTCTTTCTTTCAATACGTGCTTATGCCTCAGTGCATAGGCATAGTTAATAATCAAGTGGACACTCCCCTATTACGCAATCATTGTCACGTGAGGACCAGCCTGACCATCCTTGCTGTCTCCCTCCCTCCTCTCCCTCTACTATTCTTCTCCCCTTCCTTATCTGTATGTGTTTCCTTTCTTACTCTCCCTGGAATATTATCCCCTCTTCTTTCTTACTGTCTCTTATATATGTCCATCATTTTCTCTCCTTCAGTTATGTGTTGTTTGTGAACTTCTCCACTCTCAGAGTGTGAGCTCTGCAAGGGCATCGGTGTCATGATGACTTACACTCCCCGTGGTTGCGCAATTTACATATACTGGGAAGTAAGTATGGTAGCTGGCGTTGACGTCTCTCGAGTCGTCCATACACACTCCCTTCTAGTAATCTTAGCAGTGTCTGCTTAGTTCAATCTGGTGGCAGAATGAAGCATGGTGAGGGTGCAGCCTGCATGCAAATCCCTCCGACTGGTGGGCACATATCAATCGGAGTAATTTGGGTGGTGCACATGTAGTGTGAGTGGGCCCCTGCTTATGGACAGGACGACCGATGTGTATGGTCGGATATCTAAATTTAAAGGCCCCTGCTTGGCAGGGCGACCAACCGCAAGGTGGTTTTACACTAGGCCCCTGCTTTGCAGGGCGGCCAACCTATAAAGTGGTTGTTACACTGGCCCCTGCTTGGCAGGGCGACCAACCTATAAGGTGGTTGTTGAGTCTCAAAACAATGTCTTATTGTTGAATTACATACTTCCAAATGCATGAGAGACTCAGTTTATAAATCAGAGTGCACAATAGCTTGTAAAAATAAATACAAGTGTCCGAGACTCTTAGTCTACAACACTCCTCCCTCCTTAGTTTGCAAATGGAATGTACCAGTCGGGCGGTCCACGCTTACGAACTGGATAACGTCTTTGAGGTGGATCTGTAGGAGTAGGATCTGTAGGTGTAGGATCTGATGGAGGGGTCACCACTTGATCCTCTGGTGGAGACATGGCATCATCTGACGGAGACGGGATTGTTACAGGTGGAGGGGTGGTGTCCCAATCAAACTGTGGTGATGCCAAGCGCTTACGCACATGATCCATGTGACGGCGAACTGTTCTCCCATCTGAGAGCTTGATCAGAATAGATCTTGTTCCTAACAGTTCGATCACTTCTCCTGGTAACCATGGATTGGTACCTTTGTCCCGACTGAAATTTCGAGCATAGACAGCATCTCCAGTCTCCACTCCTTGAATGTCATTTGACTGCATCACATGCTTGTCTTGCTTCTCCTCGACCTTGCGCTGAAGATCTGGATGTATCACATCTAGTGGAGATCTCAATTTTCTCCCTAAGAGAAGCTGTGAAGGAGTTTCTTCAGTGGTGCTTTGTGGTGTATTGCGATAGCGAAACAGGAAACGTGACAATTTGTCCTGTAGAGTACCAGACTTCATCTTCTTGAGACCTTTTTTTACTGTCTGGACGGCTCGTTCAGCAAGACCATTGGTGGCAGGATGATAGGGAGGTGAGGTCTTGTGACGAATAGAGTTCTTCTTTAGGAACTGTTCAAACTCAGCACTCACAAAACTTGTGCCATTGTCAGTGACCAGCACTTCAGGAACTCCAAAAGTTGCGAATAGTTTGCGGCAACTCTGAATAGTAGCAGTGGAAGTGATAGTTGACATAGGAAATACTTCGATCCATTTGGAATGCGCGTCAACCAAAAGTAGGAGCATGTGTCCTTGTATCGGTCCAGCAAAATCGGCATGTAGTCTAGCCCATGGTCTGGTCGGCCATCTCCAAGGTTGTACAGGAGCTGCTGGCGGTAGATTCTGTTGACTCTGACATGTTGTACATGACTGCACAGTTCGTTCAATGTCCTTATCGATTCCACTCCACCACACCATAGTTCGAGCAATCTGTTTCATCTGTGTTGATCCAGGATGAGCAATGTGCAACTCCTCTAATACACTCGCTTGACCTGCTGCTGGAACGACAACTCTATTTCCCCACAGAAGGCATCCATCATGTGATGATAACTCGAGGCGTTTGTGCCAGTAGGGTTTGAGATCTTTCTCGATAGCACCGGTGGGCCATCCTTTGAGAACAAACTGCTGAACTCTTGAGAGTACTGGATCTCGTCTTGTCCATAACTTGATTTGCTCAGCAGTCACTGGTCCCTTCTGAAGTTCCTCGAATAGCAATACCATCTCAGCTGGTTGTGGGGTTTCTTCTGATGCACTCCCAGGAAGAGGTAAGCGACTCAAAGCATCGGCATTTCCATGAGTAGCTCCTGACTTGTGGATCAACTCATACTCATACATTCCCAATGTTAACGCCCATCGTTGGATTCTGGCAGATGCTTGAGCTGGAACTGTCTTGTCTTTTGCGAACAGAGAGGCGAGTGGCTTGTGATCCGAACTGAGGATAAATGATCTTCCAAAAATATAGCAGTGAAATCTTTTGACGCCGAAAACACATGCCAGTCCCTCTTTTTCAATCTGAGAATAGTTCTGCTCAGCCTTGGACAGTGTCCTTGAGGCATATCCAACTGGTCTCTCTTCTCCATTTGGATACCGTTGCGACAACACAGCACCAAGACCGTACTGAGAAGCATCACACGCTAGGACAAGTTGTAGCTCAGGGTTATAGTGTGTCAAAACTTGAGAGGACAATAGTAGCTTCTTTGATGCTTCGAAAGCCTTCTTTTCTTTGTCATTCCACCTCCACTTGGTTGATTCTTGAAGAAGGTTGTACAAGGGTTTCAAGGTGGTAGCTAGGTTTGGCATAAATTTGCCATAGTAGTTCAACAGGCCTAGGAACGCTTTCAGCTTGGTGACATTCTTTGGAGTAGGAGCTTGCTGTACAGCTTGGACTTTGTCTGGTGTAGGATGAATACCATCTCGATCAATTGTGTGTCCAAGATAGGTTACTGATGTTGAGGCGAAGACACATTTTTCTTTCTTGAGAGTCAGACCCGCAGAATCCAGACGTTCCAGCACTTTACTCAACGTCTGTAGGTGTTCTGCCTCGGTAGCTCCAGTTATCAGGATATCGTCGATATAGACCACTACTGAAGGTATGTCTTGTAGTAGCGACTCCATTGCTCGTTGGAAGATTCCTGGAGCCGACGATACTCCAAAAGGCAAACGGTTAAATCTGTACAGACCCTTGTGAGTGTTCACCACGACATATTGCTTCGATTCTTCATCCAAAGACAACTGCTGGTATGCTTGACTCATGTCTAACTTGGTGAAGACAACTCCTCCTTGCAACTTAGCAAATAGGTCCTCCACCTTTGGAATGGGGTAGTTGTCGAGACGAGATGCTTTGTTGACTGTAGTTGAGAAGTCTCCGCAGATTCTCACTGATTTCTTATCAGCCTTGAGTACTGGCACGATAGGTGCTGCCCAGTCCGAATAAGTCACTGGTTCGATCACTCCTTGAGACACGAGCTTCTCTAGCTCCTCTTCTACCAGTGGTCTCATAGAGTAGGGAACTGAGCGAGCACTACAGAACATGGGAACAGAATGGGGGTTAACATGAATTTTAGCCTGGAAACCATGCAAGGTCCCCAGCTCCTCTCTGAACAGTCTGGAATGCTTCTTCAGCAACTCTCCCAGTGGTCCATCATGAAGATAGTGTAGCGTGCTCCAGTCCAGAGTCAGTTTGTTTAACCAGTTCCTTCCGAGAAGGCTAGGTCCATCCATGTCCACTATCATCAGCTCCAGTTCTGCAGAGTTCTCTCCGTGTGTGACTTGAACTTGCGCAGTTCCAAGCACATCAATAGTCTCTCCAGTGTAGGTCGTCAGCTTCCTTGTGGCAGACTCTAACAGTCGACTTGGCCAATGTTTACGAAATGTGTTCTTTGACATGATAAAGAGCGAGGCACCTGTGTCCAACTCCATGCTGAGTGATACATCATCTATCTTCAACTCTACGATAAATGGTTTTCTACTGCTCTCCTCTCCAAGAGAAAAAAGTGTGTACTCCTCTGCAGGTGACTGACTATCTCTTTCATCCTTCAATTTCTTTACTGAATCTCTTCTGTCCTTCTTCACTGGTTGCTGACAGACAGTTTTCAGATGACCGGTTTTTCCGCAATTGTGACATTTTGCTGACTTGAAACGACAGTTACTAGCTTTGTGATTCGTTTTTCCACATCTGTAGCACTTCTGGTAGGTTGGCGTGCCGGTGTCATCTTTGCGCTGATTCACTGGACGCCAGTTGCGTGCGGGCTTGCTGTCCAGCTTCTGTACTACTGGTTCAGGTTCCAACTTCCGTTCGTCTCTCTCCGCAACTTCTAGTGCTTGCGCAATCTCTAGTGCTCTCTTGAAAGTCAGGTCTTTCTCCTGAAGCAAACGTTTCCGTACACGACTGTCGTTAATTCCTCCTACCAAGCGGTCTCTCAACATTTTCTCGAGCGTCGTCCCAAAATTACAGTACACAGCTAGCGACCTTAGCTCAGCAACGTACATGGAGACGGACTCCACAGGCTTGCGGTCCCTGGCGTAGAACTGCAGTCGCTGGATAACTTCAGACGGCTCAGGATTGTGGTGCGTCTTCAAAACGGCGATAAGCTCTTCGTACGTCTTCTTTCCAGGTGTATCCTGTACCACGAGGTTTGTTAGCAGCTTGAAGGTAGCAGGACCAACCATAGCGAGGAGTATCTCTTTCTTCTTTGTTTCGTCCTCGACACCATTCGCGGCAAAGAAATGGGTCAGCCTTTGAGCGTACTGAGACCATTCCTCTCTTTCTGGGTCAAACTCGCTGATTCGCCCGAACAACGCCGCCATTCCAAGGTGTTCACCAGTCTCGTCGCCAATGTTGAGTCTCAAAACAATGTCTTATTGTTGAATTACATACTGCCAAATGCATGAGAGACTCAGTTTATAAATCAGAGTGCACAATAGCTTGTAAAAATAAATACAAGTGTCCGAGACTCTTAGTCTACAACAGTGGTTGTTACACTGTGGCCCCTGCATATTGCAGGGTCGACCCACCCGGGCGGGTGGGTTGGATACGGGGAGTGTCCCTTACTGTTTTACCAATCTCCTCCTTCCATCATGCGTATGGTTCCGGAGGATAGTGGCTATTCACTGAGTAGGCCACGTAGGTTATTAAAGCGCCTTTTTACTTTCTAAGATTCCAGCAGATTCAGTGTAAATTTTACCATTTTAGTGTAAAAAGAAGTGAAGAGAGAGAGAGAGTGTGTCCACATGCAGAAAAATTATAGTACAGCGATTGAGAGTAGCCTGTTGACAATTGATATAATGGTGAATCTTATTTTTTACTTACTGCTTTTGGTGAAGTGCCACTTTAAGGTGGCAGGTGCGCATGAATATCATTAGCGAATGACTTTTTGCTAACCGTATTTCTTTACTTTCTGGACAGGTCAGAAGAAGAAACCTACACTACACATTTGTACTATTATATACTTACCGTATGTAAAATATGCAGCGCTACGAATAAGAATCAATGCTTATAGCTCATCATTTAAAAAACGTGGTGGTTTGTGATGGTTCTATCTAGCTATTATTTGCTACAGAGCTTTGTTATAAATAATTATTACACCTGGTCATTGTACTGTGCATGGATTAGCCGTTCCTCAGTTTCTAAGGCCGTCAATCGAGCGATCGTGTACGCCCACGTACCACTCTGGCGAACATAACACGAGCAAAATGTTATCATGATTAAAATGCATGCATAGAACCACGAAGGACACCAGGCTGCATAATTATTATCAGATCTGGAATTAACAAAAAATTGCGAACATCAGGCGTCACAATAAAAGTGTGTATAATAATCCGCGTACTTTTATGGAGATTACCAAAAGTTGAAAACCACAATGTTATCTAACTATTCAAATGATTAATTAACTACCAAAATTTCGTATATTTGCCGCACATTCCCGTATTTTCTAATGAATAAATTTTTATTGTAATTCCTGTACCGGTTACTGTTATATAATTATTTTTATCATTGCTTATTCACAGGTGTTGATCGCATGTCCCGTACTGTTGATATTGATGATATGAAGATTTATCTACATTTATGGGAACTTAATGGTCACGAAAGATATTACAACATTTGTTCCGTTTACCTTCGTGGAATCGATGTTAGTACAAAATTAATAAGTACATTTAAAGTATACCTAGGTCAAAGATCAATGGTGCCGCCTGTGCCATAAATCCCATATTACTACACTTATTATTGCAATTATTGCTCTAAGATGGCGGCGAACACGCTTTGCATCACTTTCAACTTCCATACAGCACTCCAACTGTTCCTTAACTGACAAGAAAATGGAAAAGATTTCTATCAAAATCAAAAGGATGTAGGGTTGTGAAATTCTACTACTGGTCCACAATGTAAACTAACAAGGAACAAGCATGGAATGGTAACACGATTGAATTGCTAACAGACCATAGATCCCTACATCAGTGGCTGCTGTGGTTAGCCATAGCTAGTTCAGCTAGTTGCTGTTGACTGACACCTGACGTGCATTCAGCTTGTGACATCTTATGTACAGCAACTGATGTAGGGATCTATGGTCTGTTAGCAAGTCAATCGTGTTACCATTCCATGCTTGTTCCTTGTTAGTTTACATTGTGGACCAGTGGTAGATTTCACAACCCTACATCCTTTTGATTTCGATGAAAATCTTTTTAATTTTCTTGTTTGTGTCCTTTTTCTTTTTAAGTGAAGTGCAGTTCAATATCATGCATGTACTGAGCCGTCTTTGTTTCCACCATTGGTTTAGTTTTCCTGTTGCTGATGGCTTTTCTTTATTATTAACAATTTTAAACTTGTAGCAAAAAATAATTGTTATGCTGTACATATCAGCTCGCCTACGCATGCATGCATGTAGTGCATACAAGCCCCGCCCACACTTGTTTGTAGACCTGTATGGCGGTTATAATTATTATCTGGCAAGCGCAGAATGGTGATCCTATACGAGCTTGCCGTTCTTCGAAGACTCTAGACAAACGTTTTCTCTGTGATCCATACGGCGTGGCGATTCTCAAGCTAGTGCTTGGTCATGTGCGCTATAACCACTGCTTGGTCACGTGCGTATTGCGCAATCACAATAACGGTGTCTAACACTCAGCTGACTATGGATCACGATCGAGAAATCGCGGGATTCATATTGCCGTTTCGCTAAAAACAAAGTTCAAAAGGTACCTGCCAGGAGAATTTCACGACTGTTCGTGGGTGTTTCGATCTCGGCACTGCTCGCATAAAGGCGCTAGGTGCGCTGAAGAAAGAATGAAGCACCAAAGGTGCAGATGCCTCGGTGGAATGCAACCATTGCACATACACAGCAACAAACTGCAGCTGTTATACCTTTCTGTACAGCAGTATAATAGTTATGCAATGCAATTCCTGTATGATGAAATTAAAGCTGAAGAGCGCTGCAACAAGCTGCAGTACAGCACTGTTTGCAGAATAAGCTAGTGGGTTGCAACTATGCAATCAGAAGGCAATCAGTGCTGACCACTAATTCAACTGGGCGTGTCTATAAAGTTCAATTCGAGTGCACAGCACGGCACAGCACATACACGAGCGAGATACTAGTAGCGTCCTACGCTGCTATCCTGTGACTTATCAGTTTCTAGGCAGTCAACTGTGGATAGTTTTGTGTACAGAGAACTCTAGATCATCAGCAACTACTGTAGCTCAAGCCGGCGAGCTCAAGCTCGAGCTGTAGGCCTTCGAGAGAATTTCGCTGGACCTACCAAGCTGTTTTGTAGTACAAACGAACTCACTAGCTGTAAGGCAGTCAGCTGTAAACTGTTTTGTCTTTAGAGGAGTCCAGATAGCCGGGAACAGCCGTCGAGGTAAGCATCTCACGCCATAACTCATGAACGGAGCTTTAGAACCAACAATTTATCAATTCAGTTCTGAGCAAATAGCGATTTCTACCTGTGTTGCTGATATCAGCGCTTAGTTTTTAGCGTGCGATGCGCTATGCCGGCAACGGACAGATACACACACACACACACACACAACACGACTACTGTATGCCTCGTGGCTCCGCCCACCGAGGCATAATAAGAAGAAAACGAAGATGACGAAACTCGATTCTCACCGTTTTCAGGTTCGTCACTTAAGTAACAATTTCGAGCAATCTCCTTGCTACTGTAAGATGGGGCAACGCCAGATAGCAGATCTAAGTGTCTTTGAACGTATAAAATTGATCACCAGGCGAAATATCAGCGTTTGAACGCTAACACATTGTATGTAGCCGCCATCTCGTTTTCCCGTTCAACCCTACAGTACATAGTGAAGCACTACTGTGCCTCCCTAATACGTACAGTATAATTATGATGTGTACAATAATAGCAGGAGTACCTGCATTTATTGTTCATACCTGCAAAAGCATGCTATGAAAGTTTATTATGCTTCGGTGGGTGGAGCCACGGGGCATACAGTATAGTCGTGTTGTCATTCTGTCAGTCAGTCATTCTGTCCGTCTGTCAGTCAGTCTGTCGCAACGATGTCTCGTAGCTCGCTGAAAACTAATCGCTGAAACAAGCAACACGAGTAGAAATCGATACTTGCTCGGATTTGAATTTTAAGAATTTTTTTAAAGCTTAGTGCGTAAGTTACCGCGTGAATTGCTCACCAGGATAGCTGTTGGTGGTGATGTAGACTTCCCTGAATACAAAACTGCCCACAGCTGACTGCCTATAGTAGTTTGTAGGTTAGATTTATATACAGTATAGCAGCGCAAATCTGGAGAAAATGTGCAAGGAAGCTATAGTCTTGTGCGCCAGACCCAACCCAAGGGAAGGGTCTGGTAAAACGTTATAGAACGAGTTGTACCCATTTCTAGGGATTCGGGCAAGCCAATCAGATTGAGTTGTCACGAGCGCGCTCGTACTAACGAGTAGCCATGACGTGCAAGACGTACGCCGTGAGCAACGTGGTAGACTGAGCAGCTAGTTCAGAGATGCATGTTAAAAAGCACTACCATGGCTCGTGTATGCCATACAGCTCATCTTGGCTCGTACGGTCTCAATGCAGTGAGCGTACGTACTAGTGCACGTTACCATGGCTACGGTGCATATTTCACATTCCTGTGTCACAACGCGTTCAATAACGTTTTACCAGACCCTTCCCTTGGGTTGGGTCTGGCGTGCGAGACTAAGGAAGCTAGCAGCTACATGTTTATGGCAAGCTACTCACTCTCGCATGCTGTAGACACGCCCAGTATTAATAGTCACACCATGTGGTCAGCACTGTTTGGCTTTGATTGCATAGTTGCCATTTACTGCAAACAAGTGCTGTATTGTAGCTTCTCACAGCAATGAGTGCAGTAGTCTTGTTGCAGCGTACTTTAAATATGCCTCGGTGGGCGGAGCCATGAGGCATACGGTAGTCGTGTTAATTGTCATTCTGTCAGTCTGTCGCAATGTTTTCTCGTCACTCACTGAAAATTAAGTGCTGAAACAAGGAACACAAGACAGAAATCGATGCTTACTGGGATTTGTATTTGAAGAATTTCAGATAATAGAGCTTGTTGCGTAAGTTACAACGTAGATGGCTGTTGTTGGTAATGTGGATTTCTATGAAGACAAAATTGTGTACTGCTGGCTGCCTTACAGCTAGTGAGTTCGTCTTTACTTCAGAACAGCGTGGCAGACTTGTATATGGAGCTTCGTTCTTGATTTGTGGCGTAATTTGCTTACCTCGCGATCGATGGCCTTTGCTGACGATCTACATGTAGAGTTCTCTGTAGACAAAACTATCCCCAGTTGACCTAGAAGCTGATAGGTCTACAGGATAGCAGCGCATGGAATTGTGTAAGCAAGCTATTGACGCTATCTCACTCGTGTGCTGTGCCCTGCACTCGAACTGAACATTATAGGCACGCCCAATTACATTAGTGATTAGCACTGATTGACTTCTGATTGCATAACTATTATACTGCATTGTGATTGCTGTACGGAAAGGTATAATAGCTGCAGTTTACTGTGTATGTGAACCCCCATTCCACCGAGGCATCTGCACCTTTGGTGCCTAGTTGTAATACTGCATGTTTTTGAGTCGAAAACGTCTACCAAGTATTTTGTTTTCTGCACTTATAATTAATTGGCTATCAAATTTTCATCTCATTATAACAAACATGGCCACTTGCTGCCTGCATGGCTTCTACATCTGCTGCAGATACCACGACATTAATTTTAAGAATTTGTTGTTCCATATCTTACATTAATTTATTATACTCCTTAGACATCGATAAATTTTACTTTTATCGCTGCCTATACTTCACCGAGGCATTCGCACCTTGGTGCTTTCATTGTGTCATTCATTCTGTCTGCAAGCAGTGCTTAGTGCTTTTAGTGCTTTTAGTGCTTCACTGACTTTGTCAACTTTCTGTCGAGAGTAACTTTTGGAACGTCACTTCCTCTGAGAGTATGGTGTTTCACCAAGATCAGCTAAACAAATGTTTAGTGCAGCAACAGCTTCTACTCTTGCAATAAAATTATGCTGAAACTCAGCATCACTCTCTTCAGAATCATGGCTGTTGGAACTGAATTCTGCAATCTGTTGTTCTGCAGTTACTAGAACTGGTTCTGGAATTGGCTTAATTAGCAGGAATTAGTTGCTCTTTTGCTAACTTTTTGCGACAGCGGTCACAAATTTTTGATCCATGAGAAATTTGTGGTACTTTTTCCACCATCCATTCCTGTACAGTTCTCAAGCTCTTCTTCTGGCTAGAGGAATCATGCCCAGGTATGTCTAACGGGTTGCAATAGGAATAATAAGCCATCTTAGACTGCGCTTTCTACCGAGGACGTGTCACAACACGATATAGTGCATCGACTGCAGTTGACGAGAACGTGTCTGGACGTGTCTTCACTCGTCAGTACTCGGTCACTATGAAGTCTTGACACAATTTAATTCTCTAGGCTGACTAAACAAGTGCTGCCCTGCTGCTAGCTTTAGATCGATCGTTCGATCGATTGATCTTTACTGACCGCCGACCAGCGTCAAATTTCTGGAAACGATTAAAGTTTGAGCATCTTTTGTTTCTAGTTGAGTATGGTGATGCTGGCACTTTTATAGTGGACAGCCTGATCGTTGACATCATACACGAAGACCCAGGTGCCGTGGATGGTAACTTAAACCGATAAGCATATTGGCATAGTTAGCGCGCTAGCTAGCGTACGGCGTGATGTCCACTGACGAATCATTATGAGAACTAGTAGACTCACCACAAGTACAACTAAGCCGTGCTGCATGCAGTTACCTACATGTATGATGCGACACTCTTATGCAGATCAGTAGTGACAATAGGGTACCTTTAATTCTAAAACTCAGTTGTTATCAAAAAAGAACAAATGTTTATATTATTACTATTATTATTATTGTTATTATTAGTAGTAGTAGTAGTACTATTGCATATTGCATGATACAAAAGGAAAAAAATATTTATTAGGGAGTCACTACCGTGACTCCCTATGTAGGGATGAACGAGAAAACAAGATGGCGGCTAAATACAATGTATTAGCGTTCAAACGCTGATATTTCACCTGGTGATGATTTTTAAACGTCCAAAGACACTTAGATCTGCTCTCTGGCGTTGCCCCATCTTACAGTAGCCAGGAGATTGCTCGAAATTGTTACTAAAGTGACGAACCTGGAAACGGTGAAAATCGAGTTTCGTCATCTTCGTTTTCTTCTTTCTTCTTTCTTTCTTCTTTCTTTCTTCAGCGCGCCTAGCGCCTTTACGCGAGCAGTGCCGAGACCAAAACACCCACGAACAGTCGTGAAATTCTCCTGGCATGTGCCTTTTGAGGTTAGTTTTTGGCGAAACGATGATATAAATTTGATGAGTTCACGATCACGAACAGTTGTCAGCTAAGTGTTTGACGCCTTATTGTGATTACGTAATACGTACGTGACCAATCACAAGAATTTATTAGTAGAGTATCGCCGTATGGAGAGCGCATATTGGCGTCTGGAGTCTTCGAAGAACAACTCACCGAGTAAGCTCGTGTAGTATCACCGTTCTGCTGCTTGCCAGATAGTATCACAGCCGTACAGAAATTTCTATCAGAGTGGGCGTGGCTCGTATGCTGTGCAAATCGCAATCCTGCGATGCATGAGCTAGTTTTAGTATTTAGGAGCTACAAGTTAAAAAGCGATTATCAGCAAAAGCAAACCAAACCAATAGTGGAAACAAAGAGATGCATTATCTTGCTGAATTCGAACTGCATCAAAAATTGTTTGAAACTCACTGAAAAAGGAAAAAGGACACGAACAAGAAAATAAAAAGATTTCTAACGAGGATGTAGGGATAAAGAAATCTGCTACTGGTCCACAATGTAAACCAACAAGGAGCAAGCATGGAATGGTAACACGATTGACTTGCTAACAGACCATGTGGCTGACTACAGCAGTTCTGCTAGCTGCTATTGACTGAAACCTGATGTGCATTGAATTGAATTTAGCTTCTTACAAAATATTATATAGTCAAAATCTTATGTACAGCCACTGATGTAGGGATCTATGGTCTGTTAGCAAGTCAATCGTGTTACCATTCCATGCTTGTTCCTTGTTAGTTTACATTGTAGACCAGTAGTAGATTTCACAACCCTACATCCTTTTGATTTCGATATAAATCTTTTTAATTTCTTTTATTAACAAATTTAAACTTGTATCTAAAAATAATTGTTATGCTGTACATATCAGCTCACCTATGCATGCATGCATGCAGTGCATACGAGCCCCACCCACACTTGTTTGTAGACCTGTACAGCGGTTATAATTATCTGGCAAGCGCAGGATGGTGATCCTATTCGAGCTTACCGTTCTTCGAAGACTCCAGACAAATATGTGTTCTCTGTGATCCATACGGTGTGGCGATACTCGAGCTAGTGCTTGGTCACGTGCGCTAACCACTGCTTGGTCACGTGCGTATTGCGCAATCACAATAATGGCGACTAACACTTAGCTGACAATGGATCACGATCGAGAAATCGCGGAATTTATATCGCCGTTTCACTAAAAACAAAGTTC
This sequence comes from Haliclona indistincta, assembly GCA_964017065.1. NCBI lineage: Eukaryota > Metazoa > Porifera > Demospongiae > Haplosclerida > Chalinidae > Haliclona > Haliclona indistincta. Next base: position 14,581,123 of record OZ024783.1, on the reverse strand, counting down.
AAAAGGCACCTGCCAGAAGAATTTCACGACTGTTCGTGAGTGTTTTGGTCTCGGCACCGCTCGCATAAAGGCGCTAGGTATGCTGAAGAAAGAAGAAGAAAGAAACAAAGAAAGAAGAAGACGAAGATGACGAAACTCGATTTTCACCGTTTCCAGGTTCGTCACTTTAGCAACAATTTCGAGCAATCTCCTTGCTAGTGTATGGTGGGGCAACGCCAGATAGCAGATCTAAGTGTCTTTGGACGTATAAAATTCATCACCAGGCGAAATATCAACGTTTGAACGCTAATGCATTGTATGTAGCTGCCATCTTGTTTTTCCGTTCAACCCTACATAGGGAGTCGCTACCGTGCCTCCCTAATAAATTATTATACACTTGTATTATTGTGTATGTATCTAATCTTTCTGGTATGTCTTCAGGGTGTTATGTTGGTGTATGATGTGACTAAAGAGTCTTCATTTGACAAACTTTACATTTACATGGAGTTTATTGAAAGAGTAAGTAATTAAATTTTTAGTGACAACAAGAAAATAAAAGGATTTCTAACGAAATCAAAAGGATGTAGGGATAAAGAAATCTGCTACTGGTCCACAATGTAAACCAACAAGGAACAAGCATGGAATGGTAACACGATTGACTTGCTAACAGACCATAGATTCCTACATCAGTGGCTGACTACAGCAGTTCTGCTAGTTGCTATTGACTGACACCTGACGTGCATTGAATTGAATTTAGCTTGTGACCAAATATTGTATAGTATGTACAGCCACTAATGTAGGGATCTATGGTCTGTTAGCAAGTCAATCGTGTTACCATTCCATGCTTGCTCCTTGTTGGTTTACATTGTGGACCAGTAGCAGATTTCTTTATCCCTACATCCTTTTGATTTCGTTAGAAATCCTTTTATTTTCTTGTTTGTGTCCTTTTTCTTTTACAGTGAGTTTCAAATTTTTGAATTCGGCAAGATAATGTATCTCTTTGTTTCCACTATTGGTTTGGTTTGCTTTTGTTGATAATTGCTTTTTAACTTGTAGCTCCTAAATACTGAAACTAGCTCATGCATTCATGCATGCTACGTATAGCCTGGATTGCACAGCATACGAGCCCCGCCCACTTTGGTTTATAATTTTCTGTATGGCTGTGATACTATCTGGCAAGCAGCAGAACGATGATACTACACGAGCTTACTCTGTGAGTTGTTCTTCGAAGACTCCAGACGCCAATATGCGCTCTCCATACGGCGTAACTCTACTAATAAATTCTTGTGATTGGTCACGTGCGTATTACGTAATCACAATATGGCGTCAACCACTCAGCTGAAAAGTGTTCACATGCCAGGAGAATTTCACGACTGTTCGTGGGTGTTCTGGTCTCAGCATTGCTCACGTAAAGATGCTAGGCGAGTGGGAGAAAGAAAGAAGAAGAAGAAGAAGAAAACGAAGATGACGAAAGTTGATTTTCACCGTTTCCAGGTTCGTCACTTTAGTAACAATTTCGAGCAACCTCCTTGCTACTGTAAGATGGGGCAACGCCAGATAGCAGATCTAAGTGTCTTTGGACGTCTAAAATTCATCACCAGGCGAAATATCAGCGTTTGAACGCTAATACATTGTATGTAGCCGCCATCTTGTTTTCTCGTTCATCCCTACATAGGGAGTCACTACCGTGCCTCCCTAATATTGACTATAAAATTAATGGGAAACACTGTAGACTAGTGCATGTAAAAGTGTTAAAATAACTACCGGCACACCATCGAAAATAATATTTGCGATTGATAATCGCAAACTTTAGTGGTACGAGCCATAGCAGGAGCGCATAATGAGTTTGAGTGCAGTAAGAGAGCAGGAGCGGGACACTCCCACACACTTGATCAAAATTGCACCTCCACACATGATGGCTGTGTTTCTAAAGATAAACTTGTGATGGCCGACGGTACGCGTACGTACAGTTTCGTATTAGATGGAACTTGGCTGTTTAGAGGCTCCTTGAGGTAAGCAACAGCTCGTATAAGCTTTCTACACCCACGATGATGCGCAGACGATCTCCATGTCCTCGTATACCAGGTGTAGATAAACAGCATGACGGCCCACCATCACGGATTCGACTCGTTTCTTGCTTTAACAGTATCTACTTGAGCTAGTAGACAAGCATGATTGTCCTAGGATAGTGGAAAGCTGCTTCTTACCTTCTAGAAGGCCAGTTCCATCCAATACGAAACTGTACGTATGCGTACCGTCTGCCATCACAAGTCTATCTTTAGAAACACGGCCATCATGTGTGGTGTTGCAATTTTTAATCAAGTGCGTGGGAGTGTCCCGCTCCTGCTCTCTTACCACGCTCAAACTCATTATGCGCTCCTTGCCATGGATAAAATACCCCATGTACAGGATTGGTAACTAGGGAATTTTTGCACATTAGCGCTGCCACTCAGTGTTTGGGCTGAATTTCTCTGAACTTGATATTCCTTGTCTACGTCATTAATTTTTGTCACAATTGTACAAAACCCGCGTGCTTGGCCATGTTTGTGCTTGCAGTACTCCAAGACTAGAATAGCTATACTAATCATAGTACTGCTTCCGAACATGCAAAGAACCAGGCTTTCTAACTGTATAAGTAGAACTGAGCACAAAGGTATACTCAGACAGTTGCAGTCCTATAGAAACAGCATATCTACGACCTCGGCCACGCCATATAACCAAGCAAAACTCTCCTCAAACTACGTTCAAACGGCTAATGTGGCTGTTATCCTATCGCACCGATGCCACATGGTTATCCTAGCCGTGTTTTTACCCGTGCGCAGTATGCGCCAGGGTTATGTGTTTGTGTCCGTCTATATGTGTGGAAAAAACACGCTTGTTTACGTCTCACCGCTCGAAATTCGCCACAAAAGTGCACTTTGCAACTTCCTCACTGAATTTATAGTCCTATGAAGACGTTTTCTGTGCTGGCAAGCCTTGCTCGAGCGGCTAATCCATGGCTTTCTAAAGCTACGTGTGCTTGTAAGAGCACTTTACGGTATTGTGGGTGTGTCACCCTACCTCCTATCCAGATCGATGTCCTCACTCAGTCTCACGTGTACCATACGCAGAGTCCAGCCCAGTATCTGTCTTTCTTGAGATAGGCCAAGCACCTGTTAGTGCATATAGGCGGTAGCTCTGGAGCTGTCTACGGACTAGCTGTAACGTGAGTGTTCACTGTTGCAGTAAATTAATGCTGTAGTCGTGTTATTTAGCTCAGCGCACGGGTATGTGTTCATTGGAACTCTAGTTACTTAGGTAGCTGTCTTCCTAAGAGACTTCTAGTCCCGTACCTAGCTGTGGAATTGGCGACTAGGACAATTCTGCTTTGAAGAAGCCTCCAGCACAATTGAACTTACTGCCAAACGATCGTTGCATTGCAAGTAATGCCGGGACATGGAGTAATTTTTCTGTATACTAACCTTGACCAATGTATTACGGGAATTGAGACCGACCTAAAAACGCATCGCTCAAGTCCAACTAACGTCTGGAAAAGATATGTATTTGTCTGATAAAACCTTTACGATGGCAGCACAAGTGTCATGGACAATCATACACACAGTACTACGTCCAACACCAAAAAGGTGTCCAATTGTTCGGTACTCACTGCAAGTTGCCAAGCACCAAAGAGTGATCGCAACACGGTGCTCTACTGTTATAGCAGATCGCATGTGTGTATCCTGCCGTCTAATTGATGAGCTGAGTTCAAGACACAAGTAGCTAAACGTTTCCTTGCTCATTCGATAGTTCTCTCTCCAGTCTGTCTCAGTGAACGTCTGCGTCAAATGCTCCCAGAAATGCCTGGACCTACATTACAAAATGTGAACAATAAGCATTTATAATTATAATCGTCGCTTACTTTTCACGCATCCAGACTTCCCTAGGGCGAGCAATAACTAGACTAGAGGCGTAACATAGGGTAAGCAGCAGTTGAATAATCCTCTTCGACCTCTGCCGTCGCTGAAGAAAGCGTCTTCTAAAAGATCGCTGTCGATTCATGATGATTCTTCGACGAATGGATGGCTGAGTAGTCTGCGAGAGAATAGTGGAGGCTGACGACATCATGGTCAATGGTAGAGGGAGCAGCAAACTGCACAAGTTGTTCGCCATGATTCAGTGCACGTGCGTGTATGGAACGTACGCGTAGCAGGAAGTTACCGCCTTAATATGAGTAGGCGGAGACACCGAATTGGCGAGTAGCTCGGTTCGGCTCGATCCTGTGTGAACGCTGCATGATAGCGAGCCAGCGATCCGCGTCGACCTGGGCTGGCTCGCTTCACATGCCTGTGTGAACGCAGTATTAGTTTACATTGTGGACCAGTGGTAGATTTCACAACCCTACATCCTTTTGATTTCAATAGAAATCTTTTTAATTTTCTTTAGGGTATGGGTTAACCATTTTGTTTCACAGAGATACCAGTTTTATCACATTTATGTGTTTCTAGAGTTCAGCTTCGTCAAGAGTTCAGTAAGAGTATGCAACCGTCAATATACGCCATTGGATGGCGTTGGACATTTTCTACCTCACAAGTGTATACAGTAGATAGCACTAGGACTGCAAAGCTAATGATATTCACCGTTGTGGAATGATATTCACCATTGTGCAATGATATTCACAACAGCAGTATTGAGAATCATCACTGTGATAGGTAAACGTGTGAAGTAGAAAATGTCCAACACCGTCCAATGGGATATATTGACAGTTGCATACTTTTACTTATTAGAGAGATTAAGTTGCACGTTCAATGCGTGAACGTGTAACCGCTAGATTGAAGTTGACGTTAGCAGTTAGACGTTACGCGATCATTGCGCAACTCTGAATTAAGACACGCCTTCAACCGAAGATGGCTACCGCTGTGAGGTAAGCTAAGTACAAGGCTCTTGCGCAGCTTGTAAGATATACTTGACGCCATGACAGTGATGATGCTGATCATCTTATACAGTTGTTGTATGTGCTGAAAGTACTAGTTCAGATGAGTACTGTTTAAGCAGCAATGAAGAAGACATAGCTATCATCCAGCTCTCGATCCAGCTATCTTGTTCTTAGAGACAATGTTTAACGTGTTCATTTAGTGTGCTGGCAATCAGTTCCCAATCAGCCACTCTTTTTGGACACTTGGAATTGAATTCCTTTGCTAGTGAGATACCGTGCTGTATCTCAGGCCACCTGAACACAGGCATGCGGCTTCTCTGGTGCTTTACTCACTGTACAAAGCAAAAATCCACGATCAAAACATGCCAACACAAGCGCTATACGTCACACAACTAATTTTAACTCAGCAAACGTCAAACAGAGGTAAATTCTAGTTGCTTTAGTCACAGGTAACTTGTTTACCTCTAGATTGCTGTCCATGCGTTCGAACGTGTAAAACGAACTGCTGGGAGCAGTGTAAACGTGGGATCACGAGACATTTTGCCGTTAGCGGTTACGCGTTTTGATCTAAGAACGTGCAACTTAATCTCGCTAATAAACTCTTGACTTTGTCCATCGCTGGTGTCCCTTCCACGTTTTTAAAAACTGTGGATAAATCTTCCTGTCTTCTACTGGGAAGAAGTGCGAATAAATTTTCTCCTTTCTTGCCTATAGGGTATATTTCCAGGAAGTGGTGGGCTGACTTCCTTAAGTATGAAATATATGCCACTAGGGGGCTACAAATAATTTTTTCTTGGTTGTGATGGTTACAAGTAATAGTTAATGTATGGCTCCGCGTGGAACATTGGGTTTGTACGCACGAGCTTGCGGTCTATTTTTAACAACGAGACCGGAAGCGAGTGCGGTCAAATCCAATGTTACACGAGGAGGCATGCATTAATTGTTTTGTTATTACTCGTTTGAAGTCCCACTAGCGTGAGCGCGCTCGTTGTCTATATAACGTGCGCACTACAGAGATCTTCACCTTCCGGTGGGGCTGCTGTGATGCGCCTTGCCTTAATTGTTGGCAATGCAGGCACCACTGTCCTGCTGTGTGCCATGAGATTTATTCATGGTTGCTGCCAGGCTCGCCCATGAGTGGTACAATACAGTTGTACCACTCTGAGCTCCCAGTGCGTACATTTGCATTGGGATTTTGCCGTGTAACAATTCGTTTGTTACACTCATGGGCGGTCATTTTTGCCAGGTTTTAATGGAACATCCGATTTGTTCCACTGGCCGTGTCTTTGAAGAAAGGGTGGAGTATATAACAAGTACTATTGATGTTCGTGTGTTAATATACCTAAATATCGAAATCATTCTTCTTTCTTCCACCTGTGATTGCTAAAGATTGTTGATGATGATGTTATGATGATGCTAGTGGGCAACAAATGTGATCTACCTGATAAACGAAAAGTTAGCACTGATCGAGGTCAATCGGTGAGTGATTATATAACTTGTCATACAATTTGTTTGTTTTCAGCAAGTCACTAAAATAATTAATATTATTTTATGAGATCACTTCAGTTTATCAACTTCCACAATGAAAGGAACATTAATTTTTTAGTGTATAGGTAAGACCAGGAGCCCATCAAGACGCTAGGGAGCATGCAACTCTGTATGTGGTGAAATCCAAGCATGACTGCCAAATTCTATTTTCAGCAATTTCTCGGTCGTCCTCGTCATCTACTGAGCACAAGTAGCCGGCACTAGGTGCAGCTAGGTCTGCTGGGCAAATGATAATAGGCAGCAGTAAACCGCGTGTGTGTAAACATGAACCCATAGTGCCAGTCATAAGCCTTTGTGTTCACCTCTGGGTATAATGAAGAGATTGTTTTAACGATTTACAAGCTCCATGCCAACGCCCTAGCATTCATTTTGCCGATATGTTGGTTTCTGCTAGGCTTTTATAAAGCCCCATTTACACGAAACCTCTAATCCGGATTAAATCAGGATCGACCTACGTGTAGTGTTGCACGATATTGCATTCATACATAAACGATATTTTATTGCTTAAACTTACACGATATTACTAATTATCACGATATCATTGTGAAAATGATTTTTATTGTTCAATTTCTACTTTCTCTGGCTTGAGGGAGCTTCTCCTGTCAGAAACTATCTGTCCTGCAACGCTGAAAATCCTTTCAGAAGGCACACTTGTGGCACATACACAGAGATATTTGCGAGCAAGTCTACTTAGATGTGGGTATCGCTGATGTTCAATTTTCCACCAGCTTAGTGGGTTCTCTTCGATTTCCAATTGTGGATGGCCAAGATAACAATCAAGCTCTTGCTTCACCTTTTCCTGAGGTGTTAAACCCAAGCGAGTTGTTGTTCCTGACAGACATCTGCCAAGAATTTTGCCTAAGCCCTTTGCTTTTTTAGCAGGTGGTGTATCCACAGAGGAGGAAGGTAAGCTATCTGTCTCACTTTCAGACACTACTATCTCTGTCAACTGTTTCTTCATCTCATCTAAGACAATTTCTCGGTCATCAACGAACTTTAACTTGAATCTTGGGTCTAAAAATGATGCAAACGACAACAGCAGCTTAGTGTCTGGATCGAGGTAGCGCATTTCTAGATCCACTCTTATACGTTCCTTCATCTCCCTGGTCAAATCAGAATCTTCGTCTTTGTCTACCATGGTCTCGGTTGTGATGTGTTGTACAATAGGCTTCACTGCAGATATCGTTACTTCTTTTTCACCAGACAATGCATCAGTCATCTCCTTTAGTGGTTTCAAAGCACCTGTAATGGAATCTAGAACGTCACAATCTTGCCATGAAGGTATAAGATGTGAAGATTTTCTGTCACTTGCTAAAACTACTCGGACAGCTTCCATTTGCTCAATCAGACGTTCAACCATTTCGTAAGAAGAGCCCCACCGAGTGGCTACATCAGCTTTTAGTTTGTGCAAGGGGAGTCTTTCTGTTCCTGCGCAACTATAAGGTCTCGCTGCTTTTTCCAGCTTCTGGAGAATGTAGCTACGATGCTCTAACTTGCATATACGCAATACTCTAGAAACACGACTGTCATTCAGACCCTTATCAACTGCCAAATTGAGATTATGTCCAAAACAGCTAAGCCTCTGCCACTTCAACAGCTGGCAAGCACACTTCACATTAGAACCACTGTCTGTTGTTATTGCTACCTGCTTTAACTCGTCTAAATTCCACTGAAGAAGTGTTTCTGACAACGATTCTTTTATAGTGTCACCAGTGTGGTCTTCTGGTAAAAAATGAGTCTGGAGACAAAAGGATTTCATCTCCCACTGAGAATCTATGTAGTGGCATGTGTATGAGATGTACGGATGCCCAGCACCAGACGTCCAGAGGTCAGTAGTATCAGAGAAATATTCCAGCTCTCCACTTCTAATCTCCTGCTCAATTTCACCCTTTACCCGACTGACCATTGTTGGAAGCGCGACTCGAGCGAAGTAATTTCGACCAGGAAGTTGGTATTGTGGGTAAAAGCGCTGTAGCATTGTTTTAAATCCTTTCTTCTCGACAGTGCGTATAGGCAACATATCCTTAGCCAAACAGTAAGTTACAGCCTCAGTCAATTGACCATGCTCATGGGATGTCGTTGGGAGTGGTTAAATTCTCTGAAACGCTTCTGCTACAGATGGCTGGTTAGCTGCACGCTTGGGTTTCCCAGATTTCGATCTCACGACTTTCATCACCTCGTCGTGCAACTGTATGTGTTTGGTCTTTAGATGGCTGTACAAGTTACTGGTATTGCCCTCTTTGGCACCAACGTCCTGACGGCACACACGGCACATTGGACGATCAGTATTTACAGGCTTACCGGATGCGTCGCTTTCAAACCCGAAATGCTTCCATACCGGAGCGGTGGTATTTGGCTTCGACACGAGTTCAGGAAGTTCATTAGGGTCATGACCAGAGTCGCTGATGGTGTCAATCTCATCGAGTTCCAGCTCCTCAGCTTCCTCCATCACTCGATCACCGACAGTATAGTCACTCCCAGTCGTCACGTCGACACTCGTCTCGATCACTCGTCAAGTTAAGAGTCAGGACAATGATCTAGTACAGCTAGCTAGCTTGTCACCATGCTCGTGGTCTTTACCATAATAAAAAAATAATATCTAATTACTCGTACAGACGGTATGACGATATCACAAATTTTTAGTTATCGTTAAGAGAAATATCGCCGATATTGCTAACCAACGGTATATCGTGCAGCACTACCTACGTGTCAATGCAAGGCTATCCAGATTCAATCCGGATTGCTCAATCCAAATCCGGAGGTGGATTGAATCCGGATTAATCTGGATCGGGTCCACATGTAAACAGATGTAAGCGATAAAGCGAGTTCAAACGCGCTGTTGCTAGTCTTTCTCAGTAGTGGCAAGATTTAAGGTAGAAATGTTCTATCGTTTTGGCTGAGAACCGGTTCTCATGGTTCTCGCGGTTCTCACAGTTATTTCCTTTGTTATTCGCATTTTTGGCTGCCGCGCTATGGTACCTCTGTTGTTTTCTGCAGCCTTGTAGTGAGAACCGGTTCTCACAGTTCTCATTTACCGAAGGCCGGTTTAGAACAATGCTCCCGACGATCCTTAGGCTTACCAAGGGCCGAAGGCCCGGTTTAGGACGATCCTTAGGCTTGCAAGGGCCGAAGGCCCGGCTTAGAACTACCCTCCCGAAGTTTGCACAGTTAGGAGAAGGTTTTTAGGGTTTAGGGTTTAGTAGCCAGGACCTATAGGCTATAGTTGTAGCCGAAGAGAACTACTGAGAACCATTGAGAACTACTGAGAACCATGGAGAACGACTGAGAACCATTAAGAACCATGGAGAAACACTAAGAACCATTGAGAACCACAGAGAACCACTGAGAACCATGGAGAACCATGGAGAACCATGGAGAACCACTTATAGAACCATGGAGAACCACGGAGAACCATTGAGAACCACTGAGAACCACTGAGAACCATGGAGAACCATGGAGAACCACTTAGAACCATGGAGAACCACGGAGAACCATTGAGAACCACTGAGAACCACTGAGAACCATGGAGAACCACTGAGAACCATGGAGAACCACTGAGAACCTCTGAGAACCATGGAGAACCATTGAGAACCACTGAGAACCACTGATAACCACTGAGAACCATTGAGAACCGCTGAGAACCATTGAGAACCGCTGAGAACTGCTGAGAACCACTGAGAACCACTGAGAACCATTGAGAACCACTGAGAACCATTGAGAACCACTGAGAACCATGGAGAACCACTGAGAACCACTGAGAACCACTGAGAACCATTGAGAACCACTGAGAACCATTGAGAACCACTGAGAACCATTGAGAACCCTTGAGAACAGCTGAGAACCATTGAGAACCACTGAGAACCATGGAGAACCGCTGAGAACCGCTGAGAACCACTGAGAACCATGGAGAACCACTGAGAACACCTGAGAACCATGGAGAACCGCTGAGAACCGTTGAGAACCACTGAGAACCATTGAGAACCATGGAGAACCACTGAGAACTGCTGAGAACCATTGAGAACCACTGAGAACCATTGAGAACCGCTGAGAACTGCTGAGAACCACTGAGAACCATTGAGAACCACTGAGAACCATTGAGAACCACTGAGAACCATGGAGAACCACTGAGAACCACTGAGAACTGCTGAGAACCATTGAGAACCACTGAGAACCATTGAGAACCGCTGAGAACTGCTGAGAACCACTGAGAACCACTGAGAACCACTGAGAACCATTGAGAACCACTGAGAACCATGGAGAACCACTGAGAACCACTGAGAACCGTTGAGAACCACTGAGAATCACTGAGAACCACTGAGAACCATTGAGAACCACTGAGAACCATTGAGAACCACTGAGAACCATTGAGAACCCCTGAGAACAGCTGAGAACCATTGAGAACCACTGAGAACCATTGAGAACTGCTGAGAACCGCTGAGAACCACTGAGAACCATGGAGAACCACTGAGAACTGCTGAGAACCACTGAGAACCACTGAGAACTGCTGAGAACTACTGAGAATCACTGAGAATTGCTGAGAACCACATGAGAACTGAAAATGATTTAAGTTTTAAAAGCCATAAATTGAGTATCTCCTGAGAACTTGAGAACCTTGAGAACAGGTTCTCAGTCCAAAAATAAGTGATAAAGTTACCTTAAATCTTGCCATGTCTAGTCTTTCTGGGTGAATTGTATAATAGTTAGCATTGCACATCCAGAAGGACGGTGATACATGTTCTTCTATCTATAGCTATCGTCTCCTAGCCAAGGCAAGTCTTGTAATAGCAAAAATCTGATTTCTAGACGTATTGTAAGCTACCGTGTCGGCCGTGCAGTTGTTTTTACCAAAGTAAGCCTGCTGGTTGGCTATTCCGGTCCTTATTGTTGCAACAAAGCAAGCGTGCATAAGATATAGTCCTTCTATCACATTGAAATCACCTGCGTTTTGGCTCTCATGTAAACGGGGCATGATCCAGATTGTATCCTGGTTGAGCCAATCCGCATTGTGTGTGTGTATCCGTGCTGGTTTGGATTTTGCCGCATACGCTGGTTATGATATTTGGAGTTGCATGCTCATTTGCCGACTTTGTCGGCTTGATATGATCCTGTTCAGACGATATATGTAGGCAATGGTGATAGACGCAATGAGGCAACATTGAGGTGTCGGTCATCATGCCTCTAAACAGCACACATGCATAGAAGATATATACAATCTACCTTAGAGCAACTTTTATTAGCGATCACTTAATTTAGCGTTTTAAATTAATGTCATTTTGCGCATACTAATTTTAGCGTTTGTGTGGAAATACCTAATAATTACAAGAAATAAAAAGATTTCTAACGAAATCAAAAGGATGTAGGGATGGTAGATTAGCAATGAAGAAATCTGTCACTGGGCCCCAATGTAAACAAACAAGGAACTACCCTGGAATGGTAAGACGATTGACTAGACGATTGACTTGCTAACAGACCATAGATCCCTACATCAGTGGCTGCACATAAGGATTGGATCTAGAGTAATGGGGTTTAACTTAGATTAAGCTAATTTTAAGCATTAATCAACTTGTTCCAGTCAAATTCTGCAGTAAGTGTATAAGTATAGCCAGCTGGGCTACCAACCTGTATATTTTACTAGACCAAGCTATATTTTACTAGCCCTGGGCTAGCTGGCTAGTGCTAATTTGAAGCCCTGATCTGATAACAACACTAATAATTGGATCAATAACAGCATCATAGGTAACATTAGTTCACTCTAGATCCAATCCTTATGTGCAGCCACTGATGTAGGGATCTATGGTCTGTTAGCAAGTCAATCGTCTAGTCAATCGTCTTACCATTCCAGGGTAGTTCCTTGTTTGTTTACATTGGGGCCCAGTGACAGATTTCTTCATTGCTAATCTACCATCCCTACATCCTTTTGATTTCGTTAGAAATCTTTTTATTTCTTGTTTGTATCCATTTTTCTTAATTTTATTCATAAAAATGTATAGTAATCGTCAAAAATTTTAATAAAAAGTTTCTTAATAATACTTTATTTTGAACATGTTTCGTATAGCTATTGGTTGAACAATGTCATTGGTATCATCATCACCTACAAAAATAAAAATGTGAAAAAAATTAATAGTAATTGTTAAGCACAAAAAGTAGCCTACCTTTGGTTGATCTTCGACAATATACATGCAGAGACTGTCTTGGTTTCCCCAAATATGGCATTAGAAATTTTAACCAGCCACAATGGATACTCAGCCACTCTACCAACGACAAGGTGCAGTCTCACAGAGTGGAAAAAAATTGAGTGTTTGGGTAGACCTCGCACATACATTCTGTGGGGTTTAGGCGTAAGGTACCACGCCCCTTAAAATAAGGAAATAGCTATTTAGTAGATCTGAAGTAGTTGTTTCAGAGAGTTACAGACTATTTTGGTACCGTCATGCAAATAGTTATAACTGGTGTCCAGACCTTGCACTTATAAAATTTTTAGCCAAAGCAGGTGGTCAGTCAGTGTACAACCAACTCACTGCATGTAATAGTTTATTTTACTTGTTTTGTCACCCATAGTTGGCTATTGAGCATCAGGCAATGTTCATGGAGACAAGTGCCAAATCTGGAAATAACATAGAGTCGGTAAGTGATCATTAAGTATACAACGACATAACTCAATAGTGTAACAGTACTGTGATTAATGATATTCATTTGTTATATTGTCACTGTTATGGACCCATTAGTGTTATGATGAACGACTACTATAAATGTTCTGTAAATATTCACATTGATGTTATGTTTTGGAGTAATACTAGCTCTCACTGAAATATTGTTACATTGGCGTAGTCGACAGGATATGGCAACCAGACCAGTGGTGTTACCTGATACGTGGAGCAGAGATCCTGGAGCGCCCTCGTGGACGGACTGGAAATACCACTTTGAGAACATCGCTGCAGTGAACTCGTGGTCTGGTGAACAAAAGTTGCAGTGGTTGCGGGTTCGACTGACTGGTCGTGCGCAGAAGGCCGTCCATCACCTGACTGGAGCTGACTGGACCTGACTGGAGCTGGCTCACCTGACTGGAGCTGGCTTTTTCGACCGTAAAAGCCCTGGACGAAAAATTTGAACCGGCAAGCAGGAAGACTCTATTCCAGGCTGAGTTCCAGGCAAGAAAGAAAAAACGATCAGAAAAATTGGTCCGAATTTGCTGACGACCTCAAGACGCTCGCTGAAAAAGGTTTCCCAGACTTGGAGGAGAAGGCACGCGAACAGCTTGCGTTGCACACTTACTTCCAGCAACTGGATCCACCACAAGTTGCCTTCAGTGTTAAACAGAAGCAACCGAAGAATCTCGACGAAGCGGTGATGGTGACGATTGAAATGAAGAGCTATCTACCAGCCTCGGCCTCGCGAAGCACCGTTGCCATGTGCCAGGGAGAAGAAAACAGCCCGGTTCCAGTTGCTCCGGTTTCCGAGACTACAGCTAAACTCACGAGCCTGGTCGAACGACTCGTCGATCGGGTAGAGAAACTTGAGACATCGACGAGACAGCAGCGGCGATACCCTCGCGCACCCCGAGGAGGACTCTGTTGGAGCTGTGGGAAACCTGGGCACATAGCCAAGAACTGCTCTCAAACTGCTCAAGGACAGGGAAACTAGACACCCTCAGCACCAAGAGCCAAGCGTCTGAGGGTGAACCAAATAAGGCTCGTGATAATGGACCCATGCTAGTTTCACCAGTAACCCCTACTGGTGGAGGCTACTATTTTGATTGCACTATCAATTGTGTTCAAGTTTCGTTTTTGGTTGATACTGGGGCGGCGGTTACTCTTATAAGGAGAGATCTCTGGGAACGCGTCACCGAAAACCCCGAGACTCTGCAGCCTTCTTCAGCAATTTAATTAGTTGGGGTGGATGGATCTCCATTGACAGTCCACGGTACCACTTCAATAGATCTTTGCGTCAATGAGCACTACATAAATACTGACGTTGTTGTGGTCAGCCCGCTCACTACTGAGGCTATTCTGGGACTAGATTTTCTACAGAAACATCGAGCACAGATCAATTTGCCAGGCAGACAGCTTTGTTTGATGGACAAGGGAATCACGCTACCCATACGGGCCCCGCCCAATCGACCACTACCATCTTCAAGAATCACTGTCCATGCTGTCGAGAAGATAGAAATACCACCGATGAGTACGACAGAGGTAATGGCTAGAGTTGATTCGCCAGATATCGGGGGAACATGGCTGTTGGAAGAGTCAACCAGAAAGCGTCCAGCAGCGTCAGTGGCTCGATCGCTAGTACAAGTAACTTCAAACCAAGTTCCAGTACGACTCCTCAACAGCAGAATGGAACCAACCACGATATATGCGGGATCAGAGATTGCTACCTTGGAGCAAATGGACGTTCCAATTCAGAGTGTCGAAACAGTATCAAACAACAGCTATACCGTGATCAGCGAGAAGAAGCTCAGGTTGTTATCCGATCTAGTGAGTGAGGCGGAGACCAGTTTGACTCATGATGAAAAGGAAAGATTTTTTGACCTCGTGTGCTCCTTTGAGGATGTCTTCGCAGTATCCAATTCTGACCTGGGACAAACCGGTACACTGAAACACAAAATTGATACTGGTGATTCGAGACCAATTCGACAGGGCGTGCATCGCTTACCTCCACATCAAAGAGCAGACGTCAAGAAGTTATACTTGGCGAAATGATGGATAACAACATAGTAGAAAGATCAACCAGTCCTTGGGCTTCTCCGATCGTTCTCGTAAAGAAAAAGGATGGGACTGTCAGATTCTGCGTGGATTATCGCAAGGTCAACAATGTCACTCGCAAGGATGCATATCCACTACCCCGTATTGATACTACTCTGGATACTTTGGCTGGGTCACAATGGTTTAGCACTCTTGATCTCGTAAGTGGCTACTGGCAGGTTGAGGTCGACGAGACAGATCGTCACAAAACAGCTTTTTGTACAACGGAAGGTCTGTTTCAATTCAAAGTCATGCCCTTTGGTTTGTGTAATGCATCAGCCACATTCCAGAGACTGATGTATCTAACACTAGCGGGGCTCCAATGGTCAGAATGTCTGGTCTACATGGACGATATCATCATCCTTGGTAGGTCTTTCCTAGAACATCTCGGAAACCTTCAAGAGGTCCTTCAACGACTTCGTGATGCAGGGCTTAAACTCAAACCATCCAAGTGTGCTTTCTTTCGTCAGTCAGTCAAGTACCTTGGTCATGTTATCTCTAGAGAAGGAATTTCAGTGGACCAGGAGAAGGTCACCAAGGTAGCCACTTGGCCAACGCCCACATCGACTCAAGAGGTACAGCGGTTCCTTGGATTTGCTGGTTACTACCGCCGATTCATTCGAGATTTTGCAGAGATTGCTAAGCCGTTGCACCACATCACTGAAAAAGCGACGCCATTTCGATGGTCAACTGAGAGTCAACTAGCTTTTGAGACACTGCGTAAGGAACTCATCACTGCACCGCTGCTGGCTCCTGAAATATTGTTACAATAGTTGTGCAAACAGTAAATTCAGAATGTACAATGTATAGCTTAAAATTCTCATTTTTAGATTTGGTTCAACAAAAATTAGTACATCAACTGATTAAACTTTTTAGTGCTTGCAAGTCCGGCTTGTGTTATTGAACTAGCTAGAAGCTTTGTTTACGTTAAATCAGCTAGTTCGCCGCACAGACGGAGGAGTCAGTCTGTATCGTGCGCTAGTCGGACATGTTGTTGTGTGCTTACCCTAGAAGACTCTAAATAAGTTAGACAGCTCCTCCAATCGGATCCACACGGTTTAGAAACCCTCGGCCCACTAGAATAGTGTTCTCGCTGCGCTCGGACACCATAGCAACGGGCCTCGGGTTTCTAAATCGCTTAGATCCTCGGACTCACTTTCTAACAAATTTTAGCTCATACCTGGGTGTAGTATGTGGCAAAAATATTGCAATCTCCATGCTTCATAGTAGTGATCAAAGCCTCATTGATGACATACAAGCATACTGCACCAATTGCTTGATTAAAAAATCATGGTGTTTTGGCTTTGAAATATGCAGAAATGAATTTTATTGGCATGAAAGTACAATAATTATACTGAGTTTTCATCAAAAATTGCAAATTTTGATACAAGTACTCCAAAATTGTTGGAAATCAATTCTAAGTGTTCTAAGTAAGGCAAGGAGCCCTAATTTCGGACACGTTGTGCTACTATTGTAATTTCTACAGGCGAAAGTCCCAAGTGTTACACTTTAGTAGAAACCTAGCTTAGGCCTTCTTCTTTACGACACTGTACATTTCTAGCAGTAATTGTTCGATTTGTAAACGACCGGCAGGTTTGTTTGCTGCTTTTGGAACTATTCGATTTTTGGAGCGGACCCTAATTCCGGACACTTCTAAAGTTTGGTCTATGCGACCCTGCAAGCATGCTGCAAGTTGTCAAAGCAGTGTTACACGATGAAAGATTCACTTAACTCACTGCAGTTGCAAAGACTACTAATCCATGCAGGCTTGATTTTAGACTATTGAGCAACCGAATCAGGGCTGGGAACAAAATTTTTGTGTAGAAAGGCTTGTAACTGCTGTTTGCATGACAAAAATTACCAGTGAGTGGTTTAACAACCTTGCTGCTGCATATTTACGTAGCAACGTAACATCACCTAAAGTTGCAGTATGAAACAGAAGTGCAAAATAAGATAGAAATCAACGTAGGTTGAATTTTGACTAAAATTTACAGCAAAAGTTGACTCAACTACTTTTCCGCTGCTAATAATTATTGCTAACATGAAAGTTAGATTTTAGTGATATTGAAGTCTCCAAGGTTACTCACAGATGCAACAGTAGCTAAGCTTGGTGGACAAAATCAAATCACGTTGAGTGCAGTTTTGATCAATTATTTAGTAGGGCTAAATGTAGTTCTACTTTTATTCCTGCACCACTAGTAAAAGTTTAGTGCTTAAAACTCGGTGAGATGATGCTGCTATAATAGCTCTACCTGCGTAGTGAAAATGGCTAAACTATGTCAACGTGTTCCTGAGAAATGCAGAATGAAAAGTAGAGTGACCGGAATTAGGAACCGTCCGAAATTAGGGGTCCCTTATCATTATTATTACCTTATTATCATTGCCGATAGGCAATGATATGTAGGGATGACCACGAATTAAGATGGCGGCTACTCATGTGTGAAAATGAGTTTTCGCACATATCTCTACTATTATACATCTATACTGCATTTTAACTATCTCTGAGTGACTCTGAAGTGTAAGCGCTTGTAGGACGTCTATGAAAGTCGCCGGGACTGCTTGTTTGACGACGAAAATCAAGACAGAGAGCATTTGCAGATCTTCGCTGTTATAGCGTTTCTCGAGATTCTAGACATCTAGGATTGATCAGGCGATTGTTCTGAGCAAGAAAATACCTTTGGCGAAGCTGGCAGACGTTTCTAAAGCGGTAAACTGAAATCGCCGCCCACGCGAATTGTTCGTCTTCTTTCTTCTTCTTCTTCTTCTTCTTCTTCTTCTTCTTCTTTGACAAGCATAGCGCTGTCATGAGTGAACGAATCACTACCAAACCTGCACCATCGCATGTGTATATATCAGGGTTAGTGCACTTACTTCTTAGATAGGCATCAAACACTACCAGAAGCGAGTAATCCTTGAAAAACATGGTTTTTGGACCGTTTTGGACTAGCGACTTCATTAATTAACCCTCTTGTCGCTTCTTATCATTAACTCCGCCCACATCGGTTTTGCAGCTATCTCGCTACTGCGTCTTGTCTCTGCTCTGGACGTTTCAGCGCGCAAGCCAGAGGTATGAAAATGTGTCTAAACCAGTACTACGTATACCCTAAATAACACTGATCTGTTCGTTAACGCTTCAGATGGCGGGTTAAAGCTGACTTACACAGACGTGAACAACTTGAGTGTCTAGCCTGCTTACCGGCAGCAAGATTCTACGCACAGTAGGGTTCCTACACCACGCAGCGTAAGTTGCAAAGGACTAGAAGCCTCTGTGAGTGTGATATTGACTTCAACAAGATTCTACTAGGCGTGCTCCTACTATTTAGGCTCGCAGCATCGATGAATTGTCAGTCGCTAGTCTCTTCTTCATCCATTACAATACTAACAAGTATCATGTTGTCAAATCATACCTGGACTTGACATTATGCTGTCTGCGTCCTCAACCTCTTTAACTATTTTAAACCTTTCAATGAATGATTATTCTTGTGATTGGTAATATTAAACATTTAAACCACACTCCTTACTCTCAAGAGGCTGTGCACGTTCACATCTCTGCTAGACTAGTATCTATATACTGCTCACAGAGTTGTAAGAATGAAATAACATCTAACATAGAATACAACTAATAAGTTCAAACTGAAAGTGATCAAAAAAGTAACAGGAACAAGTAAAGTAAAAAATTTTTAATAAAAAACTGAAAAGTGTAGGGATGACTCTTAAAAAAGGAAAGGAACAAGATGGGATGATGCTTGCAAAAGTAAAGGAACAAGATGGAATAATGCTTGCAAATGTAAAAGTCCCAAGTATCCCTACATCAGCGGCTTGAAGGAGGACGCAGTCCGATGGAGTAATTGACGGTTGTGAATCTGTGTTTGGAGGACGCAGTCCGATGAAGTAATTGACGGTTGTGAATAACTATAATAATAGGTATCTGTGTTTAGGAGGACGCAGTTGTAAATAAGCTGCAGGTAGCTGTGTTTGGAGGACGCAGTCCGATGAAGTAGTTGACAGTTGTAAATAACTAGAGGTATCTGTGTTTTGGAGGACACGGTCTGATAAGTAATTGACGGTTGTAAAAGGTATAAGAAGAGGATTCCGCATTTGTCAATTGCACGTCGTCGCAGCAAGCCGCTGATGTAGGGATACTTGGGACTTTTACATTTGCAAGCATTATTCCATCTTGTTCCTTTACTTTTGCAAGCATCATCCCATCTTGTTCCTTTCCTTTTTTAAGAGTCATCCCTACACTTTTCAGTTTTTTATTAAAAATTTTTTACTTTGCTTTCATTTTAAGGTATAATGTAGGACCGGTGTCAATGTATGAATTCCGGTAAATTCTTGGTATACCAATTATTGTGGTTGAACCGAGCAAACTAGAGACATTATTTTTTTGAATTAGTTTATGTAGAATGTTCGTCCTAAAAGCGTCTTTAGGCCGTAAAATGTTCAAAATTTTCTAGCGGCCTTTTGTTTTCATAAAATGGTGTCAAATTTGCACTGAAGCAATAGAAATGCTGGGTGCCAATGCATATAGCACAGGGGGCATGCCAAAAACCACTGGAATTTCTACGGTTTTTTGTATTCTTCAATTTAGCTTCATTTTGGAATATTTTAGCACTTTTAGTGGTGTCTGAAGTATGTATGTCACCAAATGGCAACAATAGGGCTTAAAGGGTTGAAGTACATTATCTTGTTTTTCTCGCTGACAGAAAGAGATGCAGTAATTTCAGTTTCACAGTTTTTTAGGGGATGCAAAGAGCTAGCTTTTTCGCAGGGGCTGTAATCACAAAGAGATTTGTTCTCAATGCTCATAGTTTTAAGCTCAATACTGCCTAGAGCAGCCTGACTTGGATCCTGTTGATGCGGCCTCCGGATAGAACAACGCAAACTTGTAGAAGAATCTTCGTATTGTTGAAGAATCTATTTATTATTAAGGAGGCACGGTAGTGACTCCCTATGTAGGGTTGAACGAGAAAACAAGATGGCGGCTACATCCATTGTATTAGCGTTCAAACGCTGATATTTCGCCTGGTGATGAATTGTATACGTCTTTAGACACTTAGATCTGTTCTCTGGCGTTGCCCCATCTTACAGTAGCAAGGAGATTGCTCGAAAAAGTTACTATAGTGACGAACCTGGAAACGGTGAAAATCGAGTTTTGTCATCTTAGTTTTCTTCTTTCTTTCTTCAACTCGCCTAGCGCCTTTACGCGAGCAGTGCCGAGACCAAAACACCCACGAACAGTCGTGAAATTCTCCTGGCATGTGCCTTTTGAACTTTGCTTTAAGCGTAACGTCGATATAAATTCCTCGATTTCTCGATCGTGATCCATTGTCAGCTTAGTGTTATACCGTGTTTACACTCGCACAACTAAACCGTGCCAGGCCAGCACAGTTCGAGAACCGTGCTGAGAATGCGTGCTGGCTCGCGTTTACACTACGAGCACTGCAACCGTGCTGCAATCGTGTGCGATGGGCAGAGATTTGCGCGAGCCAATTACGTGATAGCATAGGCTTTAGGCGGGCAGCAACGACTGCAACGTAATAGCGAACGAATGGCGAACCTAAGCGGAGTACTTGCAGCAGCACTGCTGTCTCCTAGCTCTTCTCAGAGCTCATTGACAGGGGGACTAGCAGTTTCTAAAAGAAGGCTTACTGAACTCAGGCGACGGAGATCACGCAGGAGAGTTATGACGATACTGCTGACCGCGGTAGCAGTTGCAGCCAGTTTTGCTCCTACTCCTCGTACCGTGTGGACTGTCCCGAGGTGAACAGTAGCTCCGTACTCTGTATTTATTACACACAATTTACACTGTACTAAGTTAAATTTTTCGCATGGACTCAAATATAGGCTTGTAGTGCTGCCTGCAAGAGCTTGTTTACATGTAGTGGTTGTGTATATTTTTACTGTAACGGACTCAAACCAAACTTTTAATTGTAACAAGAACACAACTACTACACAAGCAGAAACAACTGACTTAAATAACCTATCTAGCTTCTAGACTGTTCTTAACACCCTAGTCTAGCATAAAACACTACATACAGAAATAAACAGCGCAGCATAAAACACTATATACAAAAAGGACAACACTCTATACAACCAAAGAAACACTTACAACACAATAGCCAACACTCTATACATTAAAAGAAACATCAGTCCAGCCTAGCATCCTTTACATTTCCCCCTCCTTCTCAGGCACGAAGTGCAGGTGAGGAGTTAATCGTGATAGTGCATCAGCATTAGCGTTAGCCAGTCCTTTTCGGTGCTCGACAGTAAAGGTGTATGGCTGTAAGATGAGGCTCCATCTCGTTAACCTGGCATTCTTGTCCTTAAAATGATGAAGCCATTGGAGTGCTCTATGATCAGTCTGGATAATAAACATACGTCCAGCTAGGTATGCCTGGAAGTGTTTGATTGCTAATACAATGGCGAGACATTCTTGTTCTACAACGGAGTATGCTTGTTCCCTTGGTAGCAACTTGCGACTAAAGTATGCTATGGGTTGATCATCTTGACTCAACACTGCTCCAACCCCAACTCCAGAGGCGTCAGTTTGTAGAACAAAAGGTCTTGAGAAGTCAGGATTTCTCATAAGTGGGGCCGAGATCAATACTTTCTTTAATCTCTGAAATGCCAATTCGGCTGCATTGGTCCACGCGATCTTGTCTGGCTTGTTCTTCTTTGTGAGTTCTGTCAGTGGTTCCGCTATGGTAGCAAAATGCTGGACAAACCGCCTATAGTAGCCGGCCATCCCCAAGAATGTCCTCACATCCTTCTTTGTTGTAGGTCGAGGTAGATCAGCGACGGCTTGTATCTTGCTTTCTTCTGGTCGCACTCCTCCACGTCCGATTTGGTGTCCCAGGTACGTACATTCCTCTGCTGCAAAAACACACTTCTTTAATTTCAATGTCAGATTGGCATCACTAAGGCGTCTAAGGATTTCCTTGAGGTGTTCGAGGTGATCTTCCCATCTGTCACTGTAGATGATAATGTCATCCAAATATACTCCAGTGAATTGCTCCGTGTCTCTCAGCACTGAGTCCATCATGCGTTGAAAGGTTGCCGGGGCTCCGCTCAAACCAAATGGCATAGTAGTGAACTGGTATAGCCCCTTTGGAGTAGGGAATGCTGTTTTCTCCTTGTCTTCTGAACACAAAGGTACCTGCCAGTATCCTTTAGCAAGATCTAATGTGGTGATGAACTGAGCATTGCCGATCTTGTCCAACATCTCCTCGATCCGGGGCATTGGGTATGCATCAAATTTAGTCAATTGATTCAGTCTCCGATAGTCAACACACAGTCTTAGTCCCCCATCTTTCTTTGTGACCACAACCAAGGGTGAAGCCCACTCGCTTTCAGACTTCTCGATGATCCCGTTCTCCTCCATGTTTTTTAGCTCCTCCAGTACTCCCTCCTGATAGGCCTGTGGTATCCTGTATGGCTTCTGTCTGATTGGTGTATTGTCCGTAGTTCGTATCCGATGCGTTGTTCTGTCTGTCCGTCCAGGATTGTCTCTCACTACTCTTGGTACTGAAATCAGTACCTGGTTGATCTCTTCCTTTTGTTCCTTAGATAGCTGGTTTCCAAACTTCGGTAGCTGGTTCATGTTAGTCCATTGGCATTCTTCCATCTCCTCCTGATCCTCGATGACTGCATTCACGGTACAGCTCCTCTCTTGCCACTTCCTGAGATGATTAATGTGATACACTTGCTTGCGTCCTCCTTTGTCCGGCATTTCTATCTCGTAGTTCACTTTTCCTATCCGTCTCACTATCTTGTATGGTCCCTGCCACTGTGCTATGAATTTCTTCGTACTGGTTGGAAATAGTAGTAGAACCTTGTCTCCCTCCTGCAAGTTTGTCTCTCTGGTCTTCTTGTCATAATAAGTCTTCTGCTGCTGTTGTGCTGTCCTAGCGTTCTCCTCCACGATTTCTCTGGCTGCTTCCATCCTCTCCCTGACATCCATCACATAGTGTAAAACATCTGTCTCGACGTCTGCATTCTTGATCCAATCTTCTTGTAGTACATCTAGAGGTCCTCGTACGTCTCTTTCATACACAAGCTCAAATGGACTGAATCCAACTGTAGCTTGAGGGACTTCCCGGTAAGCGAACAGAACGAAGGGTAACATCCTGTCCCAGTCTCTTTTCTCTCCTTTCAGTACTCTTCTTAGCATAGACTTTAGTGTTTTGTTGAAGCGTTCCACTAATCCATCCGTTTGTGGATGGTATGGAGTAGTTTTCAGCGCTTTGGTCCCGATGAGTCGATAAAGTTCTCCTAGCAGTGACGATGTAAAATTGGCTCCTTGATCTGTCAGTATCTCCTGTGGTATTCCATGACGTGCAAAAATGTCTATCAGTGCCTCAGCAACATGCTTGGCAGTGATTTTCCTCAGTGGAATAGCTTCTGGATATCTGGTTGCATAGTCACTGAGAACAAGAATAAAACGGTTTCCTCGACTTGATCTTGGTAGTGGTCCCACGATGTCCATTGCGATTCGCTTGAATGGTTCTCCAATTATAGGTAGTGGTATCATAGGTGCTCTGTTTCTTCTTCCTCCATGTAACTGACACTCCTCACAAGTCTGACAGTAGCTCCTCACATCATGAAACAAAGTCGGCCAATAAAAACGTCGCAGAATCCTCTGTATCGTCTTCTCTCTTCCAAGATGTCCAGCAAAAGGAAGGTCATGGGCGATCTTGATGACTTTTTGACGATAATGTTTAGGTAACACAATCTGTTCGTGGGTAACATGTGGTGAGTCTCTAGGGCTCCAAATTCGACAAAGTACTCCTGCAACTCTTTTAACTCGGCTTGGATCTTCCTGAGCTATCCATTTCTGAATGTCTGGGTCTTCTTCCTGCTCCTTCTTCAACTGTGCGGTGGTAGTGTTGTCACTCGTCTTGGTCCATCGTAGTCGATTTCTCCTCTTTTCAGCTCTAGTAAGATTGACTCTTGGGTCCTTTAGTACTCCGAACAACTCCTCCACAAAGGGAAACTCGCTTCCTGCAACAAAATCCTCCTCCAATGTCCCCTTTTGACTGCTGTTCTCATGACGGCTGCTCTCCTGACTGCTGCTCTCCTGACTGCTGCTATCTTGACTGCTGCTCTCTTGACTGCTGCTCTCCTGACTGCTGCCTTCCTGACTGCTACTCTTCTGACTGCTGCTCTCTTGACGGCTGCTCTTCTGACTGTTACTGTTCTGACTGCTGCTATCTTGACTGCTGCTCTCCTGGCTGCTGCTCTTCTGACTGCTGCTCTCTTGACTGCTGCTCTCCTGACTGCTGCTCTTCTGACTGCTGCTCTCTTGACTGCTGCTCTCCTGACTGCTGCCTTCCTGACTGCTGCTCTCCTGACTGCTGCTCCTCTGACTACTGCTCTCTTGACTGCTGCTCTCCTGACTGCTGCCTTCCTGACTGCTACTCTTCTGACTGCTGCTCTCTTGACTGCTGCTCCTCTGACTACTGCTCTCTTGGCTGCTACTCTTCTGACTGCTGCTCCTCTGACTACTGCTCTCTTGACTGCTGCTCTCCTGACTGCTGCCTTCCTGACTGCTACTCTTCTGACTGCTGCTCTCTTGACTGCTGCTCCTCTGACTACTGCTCTCTTGGCTGCTACTCTTCTGACTGCTGCTCTCTTGACTGCTGCTCTCCTGACTACTGCTCTCCTGGCTGCTACTCTTCTGACTGCTGCTCCCTTGACTGCTGCTCCTCTGACTACTGCTCTCCTGACTGCTACTCTTCTGACTGCTGCTCTCTTGACTGCTACTCTTCTGACTGCTGCTCTCTTGACTGCTGCTCTTCTGACTACTGCTCCTCTTCTGTGCCCGTGTCATTACTGATAGGGCGGTTCCAGTGTTCTCTTCTGAACGTAGCACCTCTTTGTTTTCCCTGACAATTTGACATAGTAAGTCCATCTGTTCTTCCTTTGGCAGGCATCGTACTATGTGTTTGTGTAGAGGCACGTCTCTTCCCAATAGTACCTCCTCGGCTAGATCATGGACAATTGCGGCCTTGACTTGATACTCCTCATTGTCAAGGTTAACTCTAACTGATGCCAATGGATACTCTCCCGAAGTTCCGTTTCCAAACGTTACTTTGATTGACTCTCCATCAATATCCGCAGGTGAGATCAAGCTTCTCTTGACTACCGTCCTGGAAGCGCCACTATCAATCTGAATCCTTTTCACTAACCGTCCGTTGATTTCTCCTTCTGTATATAGGCCTCCCTTAGATTTGCCTTCTTGTACCCGTAGGTTCTTCTCTGGGCAGTTCCTGGCATAGTGTCCTTTCTTGTTGCACTTGAAGCAAGTCACACTTGACATAGGTCTGTTCTCCCTGTTCCATTGAGTCTGGTCTCCTGTTGGCTTTGATGCTGGCGATGGTTCTTGGCTTGGTGTCTTTCCTGGTGGCTTATATTCTTCTCGATAATTTCTCCTTCTTCGTCCTGACTGATTGTGTGCGGAGTCATAGGACTCAATAAGTTTAGCAACTTCTGCTGGAGTCGTTGGGCTATGTGATGCCACCCAAATCCTTAGTTCCTGGGGTAGTACTTCCTGATAGTGCTCCACTGCAATCTTGTCCAATACTTTACCAATCTCCTCTTTTGCTGGTAACCATCGTCCCAATAATTTCTGTCCTCTAGCAATCCACTCATTTGGTTCAGCATCTCTGGTCCACCTATGGGCACGGAAACGCTTACGACAACGTTCGGGCGTGACGCTGTAATGGTCCAGAATGGCTTCTTTCACTTTTTTGTAATCTTCCGGGTCTTCAATATCGGTGCAAACAGCTCGGGCCTTCCCACGTAGTAGCGGTGTCAGTCGAAGTACCCACTGTCCTTCTTCTACTTGCTGAATCCGCATGATCCCTTCGAATGCCTCAAGAAAGTCCTGTATATCCTCATCTTCCTGGAAAGGTGTAATTTTAAAGTGTGCTTCGTTCGGTCTTCTACGATGATCTCTTACATCCGCCAACACGTCCACCAGTTGGCGTTGATGTTGCTCCTGCAATACCCTTAGAAGCTCCGCCTGCCTGCGTCGCTCTTCTTCGTCTCGTCTTTGTTTTTCCTCGTTTCGCTGCTCCAGTTCCCTCTGGAATTCTAGTTGTTGCTCGGCTCGATTGCGTCGCTCTTCTTCCTCTCGTACTCGTCGCTCTTCGTAACGCTCTTCTTGCTCCTTCTGGAATTGTAGTTGTTGCTCGGCTCGATTGCGTTGCTCTTCTTCCTCTCGTACCCGTCGCTCTTCGTGACGCTGTTCTTGCTCCTTCTGGAATTGCGCAAGTCCTGCAATAGCCTCTGCTAACTGTTCCATCTCCCCGACTATGATTTCTGATCCCGGTGTGAGTTGTGCACTGGTGTCCTGGTCTTCTGTTGTCGTTAACTCGTGTCCTATTTGCAGCTCACGGTACCGTCGTTCGCTGTAAACTTGCCGTGGACACGGTCTCAGTTCGTAACTAGTCCGATCTGCTCGACTGTTGCTCATACACTCGTTCCTGCTGCTTGTGGATCTCCTCTACGTCTGTTCCGAGGGATCCCACTGCTGCCACCAAATGTAACGGACTCAAACCAAACTTTTAATTGTAACAAGAACACAACTACTACACAAGCAGAAACAACTGACTTAAATAACCTATCTAGCTTCTAGACTGTTCTTAACACCCTAGTCTAGCATAAAACACTACATACAGAATAAACAGCGCAGCATAAAACACTATATACAAAAAGGACAACACTCTATACAACCAAAGAAACACTTACAACACAATAGCCAACACTCTATACATTAAAAGAAACATCAGTCCAGCCTAGCATCCTTTACAGTAGTGGTTGTGTATATTTTTACCACACATGAGCATCATGCAATTGCATTACCTACATGTACTACCACCAAATTCAGGTCCATGTACTTTTGGGAACACATTGTGTTGGTCACCTTCACGCCAGAAAATTGGATGGAAAACTTTCGCATGAATCGTGAGACATTTGAATATCTGTGTGCCCAATTGAGACCTCATATTCAACGCCAAAACACACGCCTTCGAACACCAATCAGTGTTGAACATCGTTTGGCTATTACACTTTGGTGTCTGTCTACTTGCTCAGAGTATCGCACCATCGGCCATCTCTTCGGCGTTGCAAGATGTACTGTGTGTGTCATTGTGCACGATACTTGTGCTGCCATCGTTTCTGTACTCTTTGACCAGTACATTAAGTTCCCTACTGGAAATGACCTGGAAAGAGTTGTGAAAGGATTTGAAGAGAAATGGAATATGGTACAATGTGCTGGTGCAATCGATGGTAGTCATGTTCCAGTGAGACCTCCAGCTTCTAACCATACTGACTACTACAATCGTAAAGGTGCATGGTATTCAATGATTTTGCAGGCAGTGGTAAACCATGAGTACTTGTTTAGAGATGTATATGTTGGCTGGCCTGGGAGTGTCCATGATGCTAGAGTCTTTGCAAACTCGTCATTGTACCAAAGGGCTCATGACAAGGAAATATTAAATTCATGCAGTCGTGCTATATTGGGCAAAGGTATATTCCCATTTCTTGTAGGTGACTCAGCCTATCCATTGAGCACATGGCTTATGAAACCTTTCCCTCATGGTTCAACGTTGACAGACAACCAGAAAAACTTTAATTACAGGCTGTCACGTGCTCGTATTGTTTCCGAGAATGCATTTGGACGCTTAAAAACACGGTGGAGAAGACTTATGAAACAAAATGACATGGAAGCACACCACATTCCAAACATCATTGTTGCTTGTTGCATACTACACAATGTGTGTGAAATACATGGAAGCCATTTTCTTGATTCTTGGCTAGGCAGTGATGCTTCCACCATGTCCAGCCAAATGCAGCCTTCTTCAACTACTACAACGTTGAACACTTCTCAGTCTTCAGATATTAGGGACACACTTGTCCAGTACTTAAGGTGGCGGGATACCGTTTTAATGAGATTCATGACTTTGCAAGTGGCTATTTCTTTTTAAGCCAAGTCTATCTGTGCAGACGGAGTTGCAGTGTGCGCTTTGTTTGTCTATAGATAGGCATCGATAATAGCAAGTTTCAGCCACGTAGTGTTCGCCATCACGGAACGACGAGCTCGCCTGTGAAGACTAAACACGATCGAGTTTTTACAATTTTTCTTTAGTTGTGTGAAAAGTACGAAGCTAAAACTGCTCATGCAAGCTCATCTTCTATTGGTGGAGGAGCCTGTGTATCGATTTCGCCGAGCAATGCTCGTACGCGATACTGCAGCTACGTACTGCCAGACAGTACAGAGTACGCAGCTGTAGTATCGCGTACGAGCATTGCTCGGCGAAATCAATACACAGGCTCCTCCACCAATGGAAGATGAGCTTGCATGAGCAGTTTTAGCTTCGTACTTTTCACACAACTAAAGAAAAATTGTAAAAACTCGATCGTGTTTAGTCTTCACAGGCGAGCTCGTCGTTCCGTGATGGCGAACACTACGTGGCTGAAACTTGCTATTAATCTATTATCGATGCCTATCTATAGACGAACAAAGCGCACACTGCAACTCCGTCTGCACGGATAGACTTGGCTTAAAAAGAAATAGCCACTTGCAAAGTCATGAATCTCATTAAAATGGTATCCCGCCACCTTAAGGTGGCGGTGCGCCAATTTAATGAGATTCATGACTTTACAAGTAGCTTTATTTTTCAGCAATGGTATTTGTGCAGGCGTGCTCCAGCATGCATTTTGTTTTGTCTATCGATAAGCATCAATTATAGCAAGTTTCAGTCACGAAGTATTTAGCTAACGTGGAGCAGCGAGCTCGCCCAGTAAAGACCGGTCTGTGGCTGTTATCTCCAGTTAGGCTTGCTTGCTCCGGAAAGAACTTCGTTTACAGCTTTAAAATTCCAGCGCGCACAGACGTACAGAGCGATTTTTCGACACTCCCTTGCTAACCCTGCAAAACGACAAGCTTAGACCAGAAAAAGTTCTTTTAAAAAAATTCTGGATCGAATTATGGAAATTCGCTCTGTGCGTCTGTGGGCAAGATGCTGCTGCATGCTGCTGCGTTTGAAGCGCGTCGATCTATTGCTCGACAGTCGAGATAGCAGCCACAGACGCTTCATGTATTATTTCCCCCATACTGTTATGTAAATCGCTGTAGTTATAAAGTCTAGTTATTAATAAAACGCACGTTGCGTGGGTGTTGAATATTAACTAAGTGCACCGCCACCTTAAGCACACATTAAACATGTTGATGTATGTAGTCAGTTACATTGTGGTTAATAATAGTGTTTGTTTATACAGTGCAGTACAACATTCAGTGTTTCAGCTAGTTTAGGTCACCACTGGGCTCTTGCATACTCCACTGCTCGAACTGACTACCATTGCTTGTTGAATAATAGTTGCCAATGGGGGTTTGAGGGGGAGGATATGGAGAGGAGCCTAGTCGCACTAAGGCCTGTTACATCTACATAAACAATACATAACATTAGAAGTAAACTAATTAGAATAGCTGTTAACACACCATTTGTTGAAACTGGTGCTGTTCTCTTGTTTGCTGCTCTTCAAGTTTCAGTCTCTTCTCTTCTAATTCTATGTACTTTCGATCGCTTTCTTCGTTTACGGCAGCTAGTTTTTTAATGGCTGTGTCCATCGCCTTTTCAAATTGCTCCTCTCTTGCTGCACGCTTTTTTCCACTAAGGGTTTGCTTATTAACACTAGTAGTCTGCTTGGGTGGTTCTGCCACAGCACTACCATTTCCCATCTCCTCATGGGGGTCGGCAGGATCACTTGCTGTCTTTGCAGCATCAGCAGCTTCAGTCTCTTGCTCACCACTCAGTGCATCTTGGCCTGCTGTTGGTTCAGTTACTCCACCAGAATCAAGCAGGACTGCTGGTCTTGTTGCCGGTCTAGTTCCAAGAATTTCGTTTAATTGTTCATAGAACTTCATAGACTTCCTCCCCCTGCCAGTTTTTCCATTGGTATCCTTGATTTTTTTGTACTCATTTCTTAGCTTTTTTATTTTCTCCCTGCATTGACTGCCGGTCCTGGCAAAGTCGGGGAGCATGCTCCGTGCAAGACGCTCGTACACTGCTTTGTTTCGCTTGCACCCCTCGAGCTGAGCCTGGACGTCCTCCTCTCCCCACAACTGAATTAGCCTGCGAGTCTCCTCGTCGCTCCACTGTGCTGCCATCGTGTATACCGGCTGTACGAGCTAACCTAGCTTGCGCCTGCATGCATAATACCGCGCTATTATCTATGACGCTCGCTATGAACAGCTGGCGATCAGCTGAGCAGCGACGAGGAAGACGGCGACGCCCACAGCAACCAACATACTAGCACGGTTCGCGTTTACCGTGACTGGCCGTGCCGTGCCAGCCCTCGTGTGTATATGCGAGCTGGGCCAGCACGGCACAGCACGGTATTGACGCGTTTACACTAGAATTCGTATTCGAGCTGGCTCGCTTACAACCGAGCCAGCTCGGTTATAAGCGCCAGTGTAAACACGGTATTAGACGCCATTAATTATGTGATTGCGCAATACGCACGTGACCAAGCAGTGGCTAGCGCACGTGACCAAGCAGCTAGTGTATCGCCGCGCCGTATGGATCAATATCATGAAGAACACATACCCAGCATTTGTCATGGAGTCTTCGAAGAACGGTAAGCTAGTGTTGGATCGCCATTCTGCGCTTGCCAGATAATTATAACCGCCGTATACATGTAGGTCTACAAACAAGTGTGGGCGGGACTCGTATGCACTGCATGCATGTGAAGGCGACTAGGCAGAGCTGATATGTACAGCATAACAATTTTAGCTACAAGTTTAAGAAAAGCCATCAACAACAGGAATACTAAACTAATTGTGGAAACAAAGACTTCTCAGTACATGCACGATATTCAACTGCACTTCACTGAAAAAGAAAAAAGGACACAAACAAGTAAATTAAAAAGATTTCTATCGAAATCAAAAGGATGTAGTGATGAAGAAATCTACCACTGGTTCACAATGTAAACCAACAAGGAACAAG
Organism: Haliclona indistincta; assembly: GCA_964017065.1. NCBI lineage: Eukaryota > Metazoa > Porifera > Demospongiae > Haplosclerida > Chalinidae > Haliclona > Haliclona indistincta. The sequence goes on along the minus strand of OZ024783.1, from coordinate 14,549,930 downwards.
CATGGAATGGTAACACGATTGACTTGCTAACAGACCATAGATCCTACATCAGTGGCTGTACATAAGTTCAATATTTTGTCACAAGCTGAATTCAATTCAAGGTGTCAGTCAACAGTAACTAGCTGAACTAGCTATAGTCAGGCCACAGCAGCCACTGATGTAGGGATCTATGGTCTGTTAGCAATCAAGTCAATCGTGTTACCATTCCATGCTTGTTCCTTGTTGGTTTACATTGTGAACCAGTGGTAGATTTCTTCATCACTAAATCCTTTTGATTTTGATTGAAATCTTTTTAATTTACTTGTACTTGATTATTCTGCTTGCTGTATAAAAAATTTCTAAGTCACTGTGCTTCATTTATCTGAGAAACAGCCATTTTGATTACATGCATGCGTTCTGACGGCAAAATGTCCCTTTTCTCAAATTAGGTCATAATACATGTATCAAATATTATAGCTGTGTACGTATACTGCAAATAGTGCTCATTTATCTAATTATTGTTGTGTGAACTCCAAGAGATGAATTTCACACCTGTCCTACCTTAAACCAGTTTCCGAAGAAATACATGTAGATGACGAAGGATTGTAAGGTTACTTCAGTTACTGAATTATTTTGTCAAAAATTTGACTTAGCTTGCTCTAAACTGGTATTTTGTCTTTTCTACAACGCTACATGTAGCAATTCCAAACTAGCACCGTTTTCTACTGAAATTTATGATTATGTACTAAACTTCGAGTTGGCCACTCCCAATGCAAGTTTGAACTCAAACCATGCACTTAATTTTTCAGCTAATTTTGGTCTTCACAAACCTGGTGGTGTCCAGGTGAGCAAACAGCACAATTAGCCGAATTATACATTTCTGGGCACCCGGCCGAAGCCCTAAAAATGCCAAAAGCGGTGAGGGCCTCTGCATGCGCCCCTGCAAACCCCAGGTTAACAAGAGGACATCCCCTTTTAAAATTCTCCCAATTCTATACGTTTTAGTGGGGAGGGTGTGGCAAAAGACAGTGGTTTTTTAGCTAAAGGCTAATTGACTTAGTTTGACTTTTCACACTATTTACACCGTCTAAAGTACATTTGTAGGTGGAGCCTATTATGATGCCTAGAGACATAGATTTATGAGACTACGTAACCGGATTGGAAACGGAGCATGTGCGTTGAAACACTCCGCGTCTGTTGCTATGGTGCATGGACTCGCAATATGGCTGTCAGCTGCATAGCAACGGTCAAACGACAAACACTTAAAGGAGACACCTACACATGCAGCAGATGCTGTGCGAATTGGCTTCACATGTCAGAGATGCTTGTTTGTGAGCTGATAGAAGCTTGAGCAATTTTTCATACTGTATAACAGGCCTTTTCGCCTTGAAACGAACGAGAAAGCCAGTATTTCACAGGCACACTGAATGCTTACAAGCAATTGCATTGATGGCAAAGTATGTATCGGTTATAGCGTGGGTCTTCGATTTTGGGTGATTCTATCGTAATAAACGCTGAAGGTTTTCATCAAGCGTGGTAAATGCAAGTATCATCTTCATCTCCACTTCTCTACAACAAATGTAGTCCATACATCTTTGCAGACGAGTGAGAAACACAATGTACACACAATGCAATTGCTGCACAGACAGCTAACATGTATAGATAGGCCTAGGTCAAGTGCTGGTGCGATGCTGCGATCGATCGCGATCCGTCGTAGCTCAGGCTCTCCAGCACATGTTCTCAACTTCTCATAGACACGCCAATGTGGGCGTGGTCGGCTATCGCTAAAACATATCCACTTTTATACAGAATAGTGTGTTTTGCCTCGCATCTACCTATCATTATACCAGGTTTATCGCTACAGCCAAGATCGTTATACCCGATACAATTTGTACGGTAAGGTAACATTTTGCATTTGATTATTTGTGATTCCATCACTATAACAGCTGATAAATCGTTACTTGCGGTCACGCTGTAAGCGATACATACTGTACTACCCATTCAGTTAGTTGTATGGAACAATTGCCGATCTTTTAGATTGCAAGGCTGTCTTGACTCCCAGTTGCTTGGTATTGTCCCAAAAGGGATTCCCATAAATCAACTAAAAACAGCTAATTTCTTTACTCTAGCGACTATTTTGTTCTACACAAATTGCTAATGCAGCCAAAGCGGATCAATGCTTTGCTGCTCAAAGCATTGATCCACAGATTATGCAGTTAACAACCACGTGTTCATTGTTGGTAGTGACCCCACACTGGAGACACTACAGTGATTGCTGCTGTGAGAGGTTAAGAAAAACATGAATTTTACAGTGCTACTTGTAGAAAGCTATTCATGTACAAGTGGCTATTCATGTACAAGTGGCTATTCGTGTACAAGACAAGTGGCAATGGGCAATATGTCAAAAAGCCATGTGATTTCCTGTTCAATATGCTCTTTTTAAAACTACAAGGCTATGAGTCTACCTTTCCTTCCAATTTGCCCCTGTTTTTTCCGCTTGAAGCACTGTTCTGGCAGCACTGTCCTTTGATTGCTGTGCTGTCAGCCTGTCCTAGATACTCTTTACATAGTGCTTTCAAAGCAGCCTGTTCAAAATCTGGCTCACCTCCATGATTTGGTAATGCTGGGATCACATGATTTTCAGGAAAATATGTGTATGTTATATCCGCATTAGCAGGATATATGACCCATTCTATCCCGTGAGAAAGGGCGCGCTCAAGTGAAGTCAAGAAAGCGCCAAGGGCAAAGCCTGAGCAGCGTCATACGTCCCGCCAACATGTGATATAAAGTTCTTACTTGTACCATGCTAAAGACTGTTCTGATCTTGGGCACGTGATGCGGAGGGAAATATGACCCGTTATATTCCTCAAATAGCGCAATCTAATTGGTCAGAATAGTCTTAAGCTTTATATAAACTGCTAGCGGTGCCTTTGATCTGAAGGTCTGTTATGATACAAGGGAATTTGGATACCTCATTACATCAAAGAGAATTATACATATCAAAGAAAATAAAAAGATTTCTATCGAAATCAAAAGGATGTAGGGTTGTGAAATCTACCACTGGTCAACAATGTAAACTAACAAGGAACAAGCATGGAATGGTAACACGATTGACTTGCTAACAGACCATAGATCCCTACATCAGTGGCTGCTGTAGTTGACTATAGCTAGTTCAGCTTAGCTTGTTGCTGTTGACTGACACCTGACGTGCATTCAGCTTGTGACAGCTTATGTACAGCCACTGATGTAGGGATCTATGGTCTGTTAGCAAGTCAATCGTGTTACCATTCCATGCTTGTTCCTTGTTAGTTTACATTGTTGACCAGTGGTAGATTTCACAACCCTACATCCTTTTGATTTCGATAGAAATCTTTTTATTTTCTTGTTTGTGTCCTTTTTTTCTTTTTCAGTGAAGTGCAGTTCAATATCATGCAATTACTGTGCCATCTTTGTTTCCACCATTGGTTTGGTTTTCCTGTTGTTGATGGCTTTTCTTTATTATTAACAATTTTAAACTTGTAGCTAAATAGTTCTTATGCTGTAGATATCAGCTCGCCTACGCATGCATGAATACATGTACATGCATGTGCATACGAGCCCCGCCCACACTTGTTTACGGCGGTTATAATTATCTGGCAAGGCAGAATGGTGATTCTGCACTTGCTAGCTTACCGTTCTTCGAAGACTCCAGACAAATATGTGTTCTCCGTGATCTATACGGCGTGGCGATACTCAAGCTTGTGCTTGGTCACGTGCGCTAACCACAGCTTGGTAACGTGCGTATTGCGCAATCACTATAATTATTAATGGCGTCTAACACTTAGCTGACAATGGATCACGATCGAGAAATCGCGGAATTTATATCGCCGTTTCGCTAAAAACTAAGTTCAAAAGGCACATGCCAGGAGAATTTCACGACTGTTCGTGGGTGTTTTGGTCTCGGCACTGCTCACGTAAAGGTGCTAGGCGAGTGGAAGAAAGAAAGAAAGAAAGAAAGAAAGAAGAAAGAAGAAAGAAGAAAACGAAGATGACGAAACTCGATTTTCACCGTTTCCAGGTTCGTCACTTTAGTAACAATCTCGAGCAATCTCCTTGCTACTGTAAGATGGGGCAACGCCAGATAGCAGATTTAAGTGTCTTTGGACGTATAAAATTCATCACCAGGCGAAATATCAGCGTTTGAACGCTAATACATTGTATGTAGCCGCCATCTTGTTTTCTCGTTCAACCCTACATAGGGAGACACTACCGTGTCTCCCTAATAGTTCAAAACACGAAAAACCAAAATAATTATTAATCATACTATTAGTGTGTAAAATTGTGCTGTTATCACTAAACTCGCTATTAGTTCATAGTGACACTACATGTGTTTAACTTGAACCTTGAATGTTTTTCCTTTTTCTACATGTATCTCAAAGGCATTCATTAGCCTTACGCGCCAAATCTTAGAGAAGAAATCAGTGAGTAACATATTATTTATTTTTTATGTCATATACCTCGTATGTTATAAATTATAATTTATTTATATGCATTAGCATGGTTTATTACATAGTACGTCATCTTTCACCAATCGGATTGTTCTATTCGAGGGCATTAATGTAGGTTATTGACCGCGCGTAGCGTCTTCTATAGCAACAGACCGTTGCGTCTTTGCGAGTTTGAAAAATTCGTGATGTTATTGCGCTCACAGTGATGAACTATGTAATAAATCATTTATTGCCCTACACAACTCGGGCAATAACCGACATTAATGACCTCGGGAAAGTCGGTTGCCCTCGTACAGTGCGCCCTCGACCGTTACTCGGGCAACCGACTTTCCCGCGGTCATTAATATCGGTTAATGCCCTCGCATGAGGGCAATAACCAATACTTACATCAACTGCACCCAATTATTAATGTATAGTTCCGGGTGTATTACCTAGGTCGCCAAAAGATCAAAGGATTTCACAGTACAATATTTCCCATGATTATCATAACAGTACGGAAGCCGATGGCGGACATCCACTTTCCATTTCCACTTTCCAATTTCCATTTTGTAGAAAGTGCGGTAAAACACGCCAAAAACTGTAGAGCACACGTTGAAAGACGTATTTTAGTTTGAACCAGTAACCAGAGAGCAGTTATACAAGTACCGGGGTGAGCCGCCTAAGCCAACATCGTACAGTGTGCACCCAAAGTTATGATGTAATTTTGACATGATAATGACGTAATAATTAATATTTTATTGATTACAATGAAAAGTAAAATTATTAATGATCTCAAGGTTTTTGAGTTGGCAGGCCTGCTGTAGAGTAAGTGATTAATAATCGACCGTCATGTATTCTCGGACGCCGTATTTTTCGGACTGCTTGAACAGCGCACTCATCCAGCATACATGTATCACAACAAAGCAACTAGCCAGAGATGTGCTAGGGCATTCACAATGACTTGAGAAATCGATTGCACTACCTGTACGAAGCAGAAAAGTACATTGTCCGTATAAAATCTTTATCGGATGCGAGTTCGGATGCTCGGACCGACGCTTGTACCAAGTGTCAACAGCATAGTACGCACCGATATAGTTACCTGGATGCTCCAGAGTCTAGCAGCAACAGCAGCAGCACGCGAGGTGCACTGGGAGACCCAGTACGGCCCACTCGCCCACTTGCACGGAGAAGCTCACCATGCCCACGCTTTTAGGAGTAGGATAATTTTCTTTCGTACTACAGTCGCTGCAGTCTTTTGAAACTGCCCAAATAGCACCTACAGTTACTAGAAACGGAGCAGACAAAAGAACTGAATATTGCCCGAGTGCCGACTGACTGTTGTACGAACCCACGTACTCCCAATAATGCGAAAACATAACCATGATGAGTCCCCGCGCACGTGGGCGAGTGGGCAATACTTGGTCTCCCAGTGCACCTCGCGTGCTGCTGCTGTTGCTGCTAGACTCTGGAGCTTCCAGGTAACTATAACGGTGCGTACTATGCTGTTGACAATTGGTACAAGTGTCGGTCCGAGCATCCGAACTCGCGTCCGATAAAGAGTTTATACGGACAATGTACTTTTCTGTTTCGTACGCGTATTGCAATCGATTTCTAAAGTCAGTGTGGATGCCCTAGCACATCTCTGGCTAGTTGCTTTTTTGTGATATGTTGGATGAGTGCACTGTTCAAGCAGTCCGAAAAATACGGTGTCCGAAAATACATTACGGTCGATTATTAATTATATGCTTGTAGAGACGCTCGGTGAGATCTACTTTTATGATTAATGTTTTAGCATTGCAGTCACGAAGTTTTAGAGCTTGACTACCAGTAGAACTGGAATTCCTGTCCCTAACGTAGGGTCCACAATGAAAAAAAATAAAAGTCAGGGAATCTAGCCTTTACTGCAGTTACAAACAACACTATATACATAACAAACAACTGCATATTCAAATCTCTTAAATCGTTGCTCGTTGCTCTGCAATCACTAGCTGAAATCGGCAACTTTCGTGACCTTTGACCTGGGGATTAAAGAATGGTGCATCCTCGACTCTTCGTGACAGTTAGCAGTCAATGCTTTGTTTGCGCGTGCTTAGTACCGTCTCGGCAGTTGTTGCAACAGCTCAGATTGGCAAGATTTTCTCCACAAATAAGCGTTTCAGGACTAGCAATGACTCGTGGTTCCAACATATTTGGGGTTTACTTCTTGTGACATTGAACAGACAGATACTTACCAGCATTTTCTGATAGTACTACGCCTAAGCACTGCATGTAAAAAATTTCAGCAAGAAATGCTTACTTTTTGCCATCTGGCTGAAAAGGCTCAAAATATTAACCGTACTACAGAGAACTATGACCATAAACGCGGCATCACCAGCACAAAACTAGCTTCTAAGGAAAGATCTCCAACCATAGCATCCGTTGCAAGTAGAATCAGCAGTCAGTTCTACTGGTAGTTAACCCTTTATGCCCTATTGACGCCTTTAGGCGTCATAATTGACTCCACCTACTCTTGATGTCATAAGTAATGTGAAAAGTGGTCTAGAAAGGTCAAATCAAGTTTATTATGCCAAGGTGTGGGCGGAGCCACGAGGCATACAGTAGTCTGTTCGTTTGTGTGTGTGTGTGTGTGTGTGTGTGTGTGTGTGTGTGTGTGTGTGTGTGTGTGTGTGTGTGTGTGTGTGTGTGTGTGTGTGTGTGTGTGTGTGTGTGTGTGTGTGTGTGTGTGTGTGTGTGTGTGTGTGTGTGTGTGTGTGTGTGTGTGTGTGTGTGTGTGTGTGTGTGTGTGTGTGTGTGTGTGTGTGTGTTTGTGTGTGTAAAAAAGCAAAAAGGCAAAGTACACTGGGCTGGTGGGCTGGAGTACTTGTGGGTGCCCTGGTGGTTCAACTGGTAGAGTCTTGGGCTTACAACCCAGAGGACACTGGTTCGAGAGCGGGAGGAAAAAAAACATCACAAGTACTCCAGCCCACCAGCCCACCCATCTGTAAAACGGGTACCTGGTCTTGTACTGGGGAGCAAAGTACACTGGCTGTGTCTCATTGGTCACTAAAGGCGTCGGTGGGACTTCGGGTGCCCACACCTGCAGTGCGAGACACAGTTGGTGCTCCTGCGAGTTCCTTGCCCGGCTCCAGGAGATTGCGCAGCACCGGCACATAGTACCTGCTTGGTGCACAGGTGCCCTGGCTTCGCCAGGTACGCGTGACCCTTGTGGTAGCTAGAAACTTTGCTTTTTTGCTTTGCTTTGCTTTTTTGTGTGTGTGTGTGTGTGTGTGTGCGTGTGTGTGTGTTCGCAATGCTTATCTCAGCAACCGCTTGCTACTAAGCACTGAAACTTGCAATACAGGTAGATCTCGATTTTTATGAAAATCAAATTTGACAGATTTGCTATTACAGCCTTTGTTTTGAAGTTATGGCGTGATTTGCTAAACTGTCTACAGATGGCTACAGTGCAACTTGAAGGCTTGATCTGTGATAGTACAGCTCACGCGACTCCATTGGCAGCAGTGAAATTAGCGAGCGAAAGCGTGTTTGAGTTCACTTAGCTGCTCAACAGGTGAGCCGGAGCGAGCAAAGCAGTTACAGTCACGCCCAGCTACACTTGAGCATTATTCTGTTTGGCTTCAATACAACTTTTGTACAACAGCTTGTACAGTTGCTGGATAGCTGCTACTAGCCTGCACTTCCATAGCACTGTTGCTATATGATCTGCGCTGTTGGATAGCTGTCACTATAGCCTGTGCTTCCATAGTACTGTTGCTATGATCTGCTGCTGCTGGATAGCTGTCACTAGCCTGTGCTTCCATGGCACTGTTGCTATGATCTGCTGCTGCTGGATAGCTGTCACTAGCCTGTGCTTCCATGGCACTGTTGCTATGATCTGCTGCTGCTGGATAGCTGCCACTATAGCCTGTGCTTCCATAGCACTGTTGCTATGATCTGCTGCTTGCCTGAATGTTCCATGGATCTGCTGGTCACTTCTACTGCAGCTTCAGTACACATTGCGTGCTTCTATGGAACTGTTTGATGCTTCCATTGATCTACTGCATGCATACGTGCCGTCATATGCATCTGCTAATTGCAGGCTAGCATACATGCTACTGCACCGAGGCATCTGCACCTTAATTTGGTGCTTTATTTACAAAGTACCTGAAAAACCCCACTGTTTTTTTGTCGTGCCCTCTCACTAAACCATATAGAACGAGGGACAGGGGGATTTTTATAGGGGGTGTCCCGCTTTAACCCGGGGTTCGAAGGGGCGGAGCCCCTCGCCACTTTTGTCATTTTTGGGGCTTCAGGATGCCCGGAAATGCATACTTTGGCATAGAATAATTATGGTCTAAACTGTGCTGTTTGCTCACCTGGACACCACCAGGTTTTTGTATCAGTTAGCAGGGCTAAACGAAGACCAAAATGAGCTGAAAAATGACGAGGCCGCAACACTTAAGTGGCTTCAGTTCCGAAGTAGGAGTGGCCAGCTTAGAGTTTAGTACATGGTCGTAAACTTTGACATGCCAGGAGAAAACGGTGCTAGGTTGGAATAGCTAGCATACTGCATTTTGTAGAAAATTTCAAAACAAACTGCCAGTTTAGAGCAAGTCAAATTTCTGACGAAATAATTTAGCAACTAAAGGGTTAAGCTCTAAAACTTCGTGACTGCAATGCTAAAACATTAATCATAAAAGTAGATCTCACCTAGCGTCTCTACAAGCATATACAGCAGGCCTGCCAACTCAAAAACCTTGTTTCATTGTAATCAATAAAATAATTATTAATTATTACGTCATTATCATCATAACTTTGGATGCACACTGTACGGTGTTGGCTTAGGCGGCTCACCCCGGTACTTGTATAACCGCTCTCTGGTTACTGGTTCAAACTAAAATACGTCTTTCAACGTGTGCTCTACAGTTTTTGGCGTGTTTTACCGTACTTTCTACAAAATGGAAATTGGAAAGTGGAAATGGAAAGTGGATGTCTGCCATTGGCTTCCGTATAACAGAATACTGGTATGATATGAAAAATATCGTACTGTGAAATCTTTTGTTAGAAAAGTGACAAATTAGGTACAAAAGTTAAACAATCAGGCATAGACAATAGAATTGCAATCCCTAGCTGTAGAAATCCCTATAGCTGTAGAATTCTACTGCATGCAGATCGCCATTACGCTCATCTCTCCACGCTTGGAAACACATAGTACCACGTTCCTTGCTTTCTCGTGCGTTGTAGTCCCTCAAGTTGTCTACTCTTCTCGTTCCTCAAGACTCTACATTGTTTTGTGTGTGTTCAATGTGTTTTGTTCCTGTCATTACTATTTTTGTTGTCAACATTAAAAATACTGTTGGTTCTGGCGATCAGGAAGTACAGGTACATGTAGATCAAACAAACTGCTGCCATGCATTATTTTTTGATAGTACACTAGAACCAGTTTTCCCATTGGAAATTCGAGTGCATTATTTTTGAGAATCTACTGCAGTTAACGTTTTGGCTGCTATCTGATTTAATGCACTGGTGGTGTCTTTGATCTTAACCGCAAGTATACATTAAGTATTAGATAAAGCACGGTCGAAGTGCTGTATGGAAGTTAAGGCATGAATGGTTGGTTGAGAGGCTGATACAACGTGAGGTGAAGCCGAGTGCAGTATCAGCCGCGAGACCCAATCCCTGAGAGATTTAACTTCCAAACAGCACGAACAACCATGCTTTAAGCATACCGTAAATCGGGAAATTTTCGTGTAACAAATTTCTTGTTGAAATAATTATTTTATTCGTGGGTCCAGGAGCGCATAATGAGAGTGAGCGCGGTAAGAAGGCAGGAGTGGGACACTCCCACGCACTTGATTAAAAATTGCACCTCCACACATCGATGGCCGTGTTTCTAAAGATAGACTTGTGATGGCCGACGGTACGCGTACGTACAGTTTCGTATTGGATGGACTCTGGCCTTCTAGAAGGTAAGAAGCAACTTTCCACTATCCCAGGACAATCATGCTTGTCTGCTAGCTCGAGTAGATGCTGTTAAAGCAAGAAACGAGAAACGAGTCGAATCCGTGATGGTGGACCGTCATGCTGTTTCTCTACAGCTGGTATACGAGCACATGGAGATCGTCTGCACATCATCGCGGGTGTAGAAAGCTTCTACGAGCTGTTGCTTACCTCAAGGAGCCTCTAACTGCCAAGTTCCATCCAATACGAAACTGTACGTACGCGTACCGTCGGCCAGCACAAGTCCATCTTTAGAAACACGGCCATCATGTGTGGAGGTGCAATTTTTAATCAAGTGCGTGGGAGTATCCCGCTCCTGCCTTCTTACCGCACTCACTCTCATTATGCGCTCCTGACGAGCATACATAGCTTCTAGACAAGACCAGTACTTGTCTGCTGACAACTGTAATAATGTTTTCTTCATGGTCATTGTGTATACATGTACAAGAGTGTAGGAGCCAGCTGAATGAAAGAATCCCGGCCTGCCCATTTGTTCGCCAGACGAAGATGCTTAGGCACTGGTGATCGTAGGAGGTGTTCCGATAGCAAAGTTGCTCACCGTCGATGGCTAAAAGAAACTCCAGACAGACAGTGTCTAGCTATAGCCAAGCTCTTGGGCATAAACTTCCAATACACAACTCGCAACTCAGTATACAATCATGTGCTTACAATTTTTCGTTGTTAAACACTTTCATGGTTGATCCTACCCACGAAAATATTTTAATGAAATTTTCCCGCTGTACTGTACCTTGGTCGAAGATCGTCGGTTGAAAGTGACGCGAAGCACATTGGCGGCCATATTAGTGCAATAAATAATAGTTAGACAATAAGTTCGCGGATCAACCCGACTGTTGCTATGGTGTCTGAGCGTAACGAGGACACTATTCCAGCGGGCCGAGGGTTTCTAAACCATGTGGATCCGATTGGACGAGCTGTCTAACTTATTTAGAGTCTACCAGCTAGCTACTAGGTTAAATGCACTTGCAAGCGAACATGTCTAACTAGCATATGATGCTGACTGTTAAGAACTAGATGTGATTGGTGATGAATTGATGATTTAGCCTAAACAAAGCTACTAGCTCGATGTCGGACGAACGGCAGCACTACCTGCAGCCACCAAGCCTTGTCGCCAAGCAAAGATCGACCAGAGCGATGGTCGATGAGCTCAAGCAGCATGGCAGGGGAGGAGCACTAGGCTAGGAGCTTGTGACAATATTATGGCGAGTAACTCATAAACGAGAAACACTATCTGGAACATTAGTGTTCAACATGTTATTTGCTGTTTAGTGAGCATTCCGTACTTTCAGTGGGTTGTTACTAAAAGCCGGGACGAGACACAGGCGGGATGCCCCATTTCGTCTCACATACTAAAATTCGGGATGCACTAGTGCAGGGCACATTCTTTGAACAGAGCCCAAATCTTACTGTGTTTTTGTTTTCCTAGGCTATAATCAATATTAAAGTAAAGTAAAAAAGTTTTAATAAAAAACCTAAAATGTGTAGGAATGACGCTTGCTAAAGTAAAGGAACAAGATGGTATGATGCTTGCAAAAGTAAAGGAACAAGATGGGATGATGCTTGCAAAAGTAAAGGAACAAGATGGTATGATGCTTGCAAAAGTAAAGGAACAAGATGAGATGATGGTTGCAAAAGTAAAGGAACAAGATGGGATGATGCTTGCAAAAGTGAAGGAACAAGATGGAATAATGCTTGCAAATGTAAAAGTCCCAATTATCCCTACATCAGCGGCTTGCTGCGACAACGTGCAACTGACAAATGCGGAATCCTCTTCCTATACCTTTTACAACCGTCAATTGCTTAATCGGACTGCGTCCTCCAAAACACAGACACCTCTAGTTATTACCCGTGCGCATTATGCGCTAGGGTTATGCGTTTGTGTCCGTCTATATGTGTGTGTGTGTGTGTTTGTGTGTGGACAAAAAACACGCTTGTTTACGTCTCACCGCTCGAAATTCGCCACAAAAGTGCACTTTGCAGCTTCTTCACTGAATCTATAGTCCTATGAAGACGTTTTCTGTGCTGGCAAGCCTTGCTCGAGCGGCTAATCCATGGCTTGCTAAAGCTACGTGTCCTTGTAAGAGCATTTTACGGTATTGTGGGTGTGTCACCCTACCTCCTAGATCTATCCATATCGATGTCCTCACTCAGTCTCACATGTACCGTATGCCAGAGTCACTTCTTGCCAATCACCTGTTAGTGCATGTATGGTAGCTATGCTATCATCAATATTTATCTGGAGCTGTCTATGGACTAGTTGTAACGCAGTGAGTGTTGCACACGGTAATGCTGGAGTAGTCGTGTTTAGCTCTTAGCTCAGAACACGGTTAGTGCATTATGGTAGCTTTGCTATCATCAATATTTATCTAGAGCTGTCTATGGACTAGCGAGTGTTGTATATAGTAATGCTGGAGTAGTAGTGTTTAGCTCTTAGCTCAGCGCACGGCTATGTGTTCATTAGAACTCTAGTTTACAACTGTGAACTACTTCATCAGACTGCGTCCTCCAAAACACAGATTCCTCTAGTTATTTACAGCTGTCAATTAAATCATCCGACTGCGTCCTCCAAACACATGCAGACACCTCTAGTTATTTACAACCGTCAATTACTTCATCGGACTGCGTCCTCCTTCAAGCCACTGATGTAGGGATACTTGGGACTTTTACATTTGCAAGCATTATTCCATCTTGTTCCTTCACTTTTGCAAGCGTCTGCCAGCTTCGCCAAAGGTATTTTCATGCTCAGAACAATCGTTTGATCAATCCTAGATGTCTGAAATCTCGAGAAACGCTAAAACAGCGAATATCTGCAACGGCCTCCCTGAGAGTCACCATCTTGATTTTCGTCGTCAAGCAAGCAGTCCCGGCAACTTTCATAGATTTCCTGCAAGCGCTTATACTTCAGATTCACTTAGAGATAGTTAAAATGCAGTAGAAAAACATAATAGTGGAGATATGTGCGATAACTCATTTTCTCTCATGAGTAGCCGCCATCTTAATTCGAGGTCATCCCTACATATCATTGCTGATCGGCAATGATAATTATTTCACTTTTTCTTAATATTATCTTTGTGCATGGCCTATTATTGCAATGGTACTTCCTCCACTTCACGTTTTGGTAAGTCATTAAAGCCATCATTCTGACAACTTCAGAATAATTATGATCGGACGTATGTTTAAATTGTGATATCTTTCAAGCCGAAATGCAATTTTTTAGCAGTTGCAAAGGTTTTTGTTTGTCATTGTACTGTACCGTTACCGTGAGAACGCGTTCAGGTTGTTAGATATGTAGCTGGCAAGCAGCAGAGTGGTGATACCGTTTAGTTACTGACCTGTTTTCAAAAATTCCGGGCTCCATTATGTGAATAATTCATAGCCATTATCCACGCGAGTGACTGATCACGTGCGTATTTGTATTATGCAATCACGAGATGGCGTCGAACACACAGCTGACAATGCATCGTGATCGTGAAATTGTCAATTTTATATCGTCGTTATGCTAAAAACCAAGTTAAAAAGGTACTCACTAGGAGAATGTCATGACTGTTCGTGTGTGTTTCTTCCTGGGCATTGCACACATTAAGACGCTAAGCTGTTTGAAGAAGAAGACAGAAAGAAAGAAGGAAAAGAAAATGACGAAACTCGATTTTCACCTGTTCCGGGTTTTTCATGTGTCCAAATTATCTCTGTGCTACTTTAGAGTTGGGGCAACGTCAGAGAGCAGATATAATTGTCTTTAGCCACATAAAAATCACCACCAGGTGAAATATCAGCGTTTGAACACTAATACGTTACATTGTAGCTGCCATCTTGTTTTTAGTCCATCCCTAATGAAAAATATGTAACAGACAAACATTTCCCAATCTAGTTGTTCATGAAGCATTTCTACTATTATACCACAGGAAAATACTCAATTGCCGCCTATTGAACATCCACTAAAAATGAAATCCCAAATAGTTGGTAAGTTACTACAAAATGAGTGTCATGATTTTATTTGTATTCTCTTTTAAAGAAAAAGAAAAGCAGCTACCTGTTCATCAATTAGTAAGCATTCGTAACATTTTCCTACTGATTGTTAAGTGTTGCTGCTAATAATTATACAGAACAAGCAATTACATGCAGTTTGCAGCGGCAATTATGTATCACATGAAAAAGTCCAATCTTTCATTAAAAAAGGAGCTAATCCTAACTGGAAAAACCAATCAGTGAGTATGTCAGTTTTTGTACATGCTGTGCATGGCTTGTTTTTTTGCACCTCATGATGGCATTTATGACATTAAATTGTCCGGCATGGTTTAATTAATTTTGGGCAGAGTTTAGGTCAATATTAGTACTGATTTATCGGTAACATCAATTGATGCTTATTTTTGTATTATATTTCAGGATGGACGCACTGCTCTACTGGTAGTTACTTGCAATGGTATCTTGCGTATAGTCAAATACTTGATTGAAAACACAGCAGCTGATGTGAATGCAGTGGATCATGTGAGAGACTTACATGTGTAATGATTGTATATTCAGACCATACTTCAATTTAAAGTATATGCGTGGGTGAGATCAAAGCTACTGCGCTTTCTGTGCATCGCATATTTCGTGCATATGCTTTAAACCACTTAATGTAGGTAAGTCCTGCTGTACGTAATTTATGGTACTTGGGATGTGGTCTTGGGTCTGATGCAGCCATAGATAATACGGTACACGGCGGATATAAGCATGTATACTGCAATCCGGGGTGGCTGAGCATGTATACAAGCATGTATACTGTATACAAGCATGTATACTGCAATCCGGGGTGGCTGCATCGGGTAAGACGGATGTTTCCAAACATTTACAAGAAAGGAATAGCTAAAGCAGTAGTGCTGTGTGCTCATGACAAAATATTGAGCTCATTAATTGTTTTGTGCGTACAAACGTATTTGGAAGCAGTAGGGTAAGGATGTTAGTATTCACTGGTATTGCTGATGAAGTCCTGGCATTATCAGTCTAGCCAGAATGATAAAAACCGTAACAACAAGCCTGTTTCATGCTACTTGACGGCATGTCTGCTGTTCTCTACGAAACATAAGAGTATTGTGATGCACTGCACTACACAGTAAGCTACCAAATACACAAGAAAATAAAAAAGGCTTAAATTATACAATTCTACATGACTTAATACAATCAGACATGCATGGGTAATAGTAAATTTAATAGACAAATACAAAAATGAAGTAATAGCAATAGACACAAACTATCCTATAAAAGTAATAGCGAACAACACCATTTTGTATATTTTAGTCATCAACTTGTGTAGTATAGCAATAGAATGGTTGTTTAGCATATTTAGACCAATATGAATGCAAACATTCCCTAGATGAGTAGTATCTCAGTAAAGATAGTAATCAAGTTTAAGTAGTAGTAATTACTACTATTATGACTTTCTATTATAGAAAATTAAAAAGATTTCTATCGAAATCAATAGGATGTAGGGTTGTGAAATCTACCACTGGTCCACAATGTAAACTAACAAGGAACAAGCATGGAATAGTAACACGATTGACTTGCTAACAGACCATAGATCCCTACATCAGTGGCTGCTGTGGTTGACTATAGCTACTACAGCTATAGTTACTGTTGACTGACACCAGATGTGCATTCAGCTTGTGACAAAATATTGATCTTATGTACAGCCACTGATGTAGGGATCTATGTTCTGTTAGCAAGTCAATCGTGTTACTATTCCATGCTTGTTCCTTGTTAGTTTACATTGTGGACCAGTGGTAGATTTCACAACCCTACATCCTAAAGTAAAGTAAAAAAGTTTTAATAAAAAAAACTAAAAAGTGTAGGGATGACGCTTGCAAAAGTAAAGGAACAAGATGGGATGATGCTTGCAAAAGTAAAGGAACAAGATGGGATGATGCTTGAAAAAGTAAAGGAACAAGATGGGATGATGCTTGCAAAAGTAAAGGAACAAGATGGGATGACGCTTGCAAAAGTAAAGGAACAAGATGGGATGATGCTTGCAAAAGTGAAGTATGTAAAAGTCCCAAGTATCCCTACATCAGCGGCTTGCTGCGATGGCGTGTAACTGACAAATGCGGAATCCTCTTCCTATACCTTTTACAACCGTCAATTACTTAATCGGACTGTGTGACAGTGTCTTCCAAACCACAGATACCTCTAGTTATTCACAACTGTCAACTACTTCATCGGACTGTGTCCTCCAAACACAGATACCTCTAGTTGTTTACAACCGTCAATTACTTCATCGGACTGCGTCCTCCAAACACAGATACCTCTAGTTGTTTACAACCGTCAATTACTTCATCGGACTGCGTCCTCCTTCAAGCCGCTGATGTAGGGATACTTGGGACTTTTACATACTTCACTTTTGCAAGCATCATCCCATCTTGTTCCTTTACTTTTGCAAGCGTCATCCCATCTTGTTCCTTTACTTTTGCAAGCATCATCCCATCTTGTTCCTTTACTTTTTCAAGCATCATCCCATCTTGTTCCTTTACTTTTGCAAGCATCATCCCATCTTGTTCCTTTACTTTTGCAAGCGTCATCCCTACACTTTTTAGTTTTTTTTATTAAAACTTTTTTACTTTACTTGTTCCTGTTACTTTTTTTATCACTATCAGTTTGAACTTATTAGCTGTATTCTAGCTATGCTAGTTCTTATTTCATTTTTACAACTCTGTGAGCAGCAGATACTAGTCTAGTAGATCAGAAGGTTAATAGCCTCTAGACAGAGAGTCAAGGAACATGGAATGTTATTATCGGCAATCACAAGAATAATGAAAAGGTTTAAATTAGTTAGAGAGGTTGAGAGTATGAGTTGACAACATGATATTTCTTAGCACTGTGATGGATGAAGAAAGACTAACACTAACAACTCAGTGTATGATGCCATGGCTAGCCTCCGTAGACTAGTCCCAGGCTTGCATGTTGATGTTGATATCACGATCACAGAGGCTTCTAGCTTGTTACAATGTCCAGTTGTCAACAGCACAGGGTCCTATGGGTTTAGCCTACGCCGGGTAGTGTAAGAAACTAGTAGCCTATGCCCCAGGCTGAGATCGGGTAGCCACCGTCGTCCGGTTCGCGCCTGCCGTGGGTCATGATGTCAGCATAGACAGATCAGTGCTACCCAGGGTATAGTATACTGCTTGTTCATACCTCTAGGCTCTACCTTGCGCGCTGAAGCGCCCAGAGCAGAGAGAAAGCGACAACCGAGTTCAGTTTCAAAACTGATGTGGGCGGAGTCAATGATCAGCAGCGACAAGAGGGTTAATTAATGGAATCGCTCTACTGTCCAAAACGGTCCAAAACCCATGTTTTTCAAGGATTATTCGTTTCTTGTAGTGTTTGATGCCTATCTAAGAAGTAAGTGCACTACCCCAGATGCATACACATGCGATGGTGCAGGTTTGGTAGTGATTCGTTCACTCAGGACAGCGCTAGGCTTACTGAAAGAAGAAGAAGAAGAAGAAGAAGAAGAAGAAGAAGAAGAAGAAGAAGAAGAAGAAGAAAGAAGATGAACAATTCGCGTGGGCGGCGATTTTAGTTTACCACTATAGAAACGTCTGCCAGCTTCGCCAAAGATATTTTCTTGCTCAGAACAATCGTCTGATCAATCCTAGATGTCTGGAATCTCGAGAAACGCTAAAACAGCGAAGATCTGCAACGGCTCTCTGAGAGTCGCCATCTTGATTTTCGTCGTCAAGCAAGCAGTCCCGGCGACTTTCATAGACTTCCTGCAAGCGCTCGGACTTCAGATTCCCTCATAGATAGTTAAAATGCAGTAGAAATGTATAACAGTAGAGATATGTGCGAAAACTCATTTTCACACATGAGTAGCCGCCATCTAAGTTCGAGGTCATCCCTACATATCATTGCCGATCGGCAATGATAATTGATTTCGATAGAAATCTTTTTAATTTTCTTGTTTGTGTCCATTTTTCTTTTTCAGTAATGTGCAGTTCAATATTATGCAAGTACCGAGCCGTCTTTGTTTCCACCATTGGTTTAGTTTTCCTGTTGTTAATGGCTTTTCTTTATTATTAACTATTTTAAACTTGTAACTAAAAATAATTGTTATGCTGTACATATCAGGTCGCCTACGCATGCATGCATGCAGTGCATACGAGCCCCGCCCGCACTTGTTTGTAGACCTGTACGGCAGTTATAATTATCTGGCAAGTGCAGAATGGTGATCCTATCTGAGCTTACCGTTCTTCGAAGACTCCAGACAATTTATGTGTTCTCCGTGAACCATACGGCGCGTCGGCGCGGCGATACTAAAGCTAGTGCTTGGTCACGTGCGCTGACCACTGCTTGGTCACGTGCGTATTGCGCAATCACAATAATGGCGTCTAACACTTAGCTGACAATGGATCACGATCGAGAAATCGCGGAATTTATATCGCCGTTGCGCTAAAGGCACCTGGCACCTGCCAGGAGAATTTCACGACTTTTCGTGGGTGTTTTGGTCTCGGCACTGCTCGCGTAAAGGCGCTAGGCACGCTGAAGAAAGAAGAAAGAAGAAGACGAAGATGACGAAACTCGATTTTCACCATTTCCAGGTTCGTCACTTTAGCAACAATTTCGAGCGATCTCCTTGCTATTGTAAGATGGGGCAACGCCAGAGAGCAGATCTAAGTGTCTTTGAACGTATAAAATTCATCACCAGACGAAATATCAGCATTTGAACGCTAATACATTGTATGTAGCCGCCATCTTGTTTTCTCGTTCAACCCTACATAGGGAGACACTACCGTGTCTCCCTAATAATTGACCGTATATCTGAAGTTTATAATAATGGAAGCCTATGCTCTATGGTTTGTGCTTTACTATAAGAACCGCTGTACTGCACTGGATAAGTTGCCAACCAGCACGCATCAGTAATTCTTTTACTGGATAAGGACTTTTACCAAGATAATAATTATTATGGTAAATGGAGTAAAATGCTGTCTATGCAGGCTGTCTAACCAAAAGAGCTACTGGGTGTACACTCTCTGTGTCCAAGTCAGTGAAAAATGTGGATGAAAAAATGAAATGATCAAAATTAGTATAAAATAAAAAAGTCAGACCCAGATTCTGTTCCGTTCTGGACAAGGCTTTTCATGCTACCACGCTGCACTCTAGCTGCTCCAACTTCTCGCAATAGCTCCAAGACTCATGACACTACTATTAAGCAGAAGCTCAGCCGCTGGTCAAACGGCGATGACTTCACTTCACTGTGGTCAGAAGTCAGTACATCTCCTGTCCAGCCTGATCTTGGTCTACATTCTGAAGCTGCTAAAATTGGTCGCGTCAAGCAAGCAATGGAGGACGGTCAATACAGCAAGGCAGCTAAGATCCTTGCATCTGATGGCCTTGTACCAGTCTCGGAGGAATCCTATCTGGAGATGTTAGCTAAACACCCTGATGCTGACTCCCACCAATCTCTGCCATCTGACAATCCTTCTACCCCTCCTGGTTCTGACAGTGATATCCCTTCTTCTCTCGTCTCAGAGTGCATTAAGTCATTTCCTAATGGCACAAGTCCTGGTCCTTCCCGCTTACGAGCATCTCATCTGAAGGAAGGTATCACCTGCCCTTCTCCCACTATAAGAGCTAATCTGCTTAATACTCTGTCTGATTTTGTTAACCTTCTGTCCCAAGGCAAAGTACCAGCTGAGATAGTCCCTCACCTTTGTGGCGCCCTCTTGTTAGGAACCAGAAAGAAAAGCGGCGGCATTCGCCCGATTGCTGTTGGCGAAGTCATGCGTCGTCTGGTGTCTAAGTGTCTAGCTCAATGTGTACGCCAATCAGCTCACAGCCATCTTTCTCCATTACAACTGGGTGTCGGTACTTCCAATGGGGCGGAAGCAATCGTTCATGCAGTAAGATCAGTCCTTCAGAGTGATTCTTTTCCAAATAGCAACAAGTATGTCCTCCAGCTTGATTTCTCCAATGCTTTTAACACCATCAGTCGTGATCACATGTTCGCATCCGTCAGATCTCATCTCCCGTCCATATCTAGTTGGCTTGAACTATGCTATCACTCCTCTCCATTTCTTCATTTCAGTGATCGGATAATTCTCAGTAAGTGTGGTGTGCAACAGGGCGACCCTTTAGGCCCTTTAGGTTTTGCAATGGCACTCCATCCTTTGATACTGCACGTCTAAGAACAAGTACCAGATCTGGTCCTCAACGCGTGGTACTTGGATGATGGTACATTGTGTGGCTCTGCAGAGGACCTTCTTAAAGGTCTTGAAATTCTTGATTCGGCTGCTCCCACCTATGGTCTCTCTCTGAATCGATCAAAATGCCTCTTTTACTCTCCTGCTGATGACTTTTTCATCCTTCATCCGGATGTTCCTACAACTCACGAAGGGTTCTCTTTGCTTGGAGCTCATATTGGTCCACCTGAATTCTGCAATCAATATGTTTTACGCAAAGCAGAACAGGCTCTGGATATAGTTCCTCTCCTCTCATCTCTGCAAGACTCCCAAATGGCAATTACTCTGCTGCGTTCATGCTGGCCATTCAGTAAGCTATCTTATCTGCTGCGGTCCACACCATCCCTGTATATCTCTGAGGCTCTATCAATCTTCGATAACAAGGTGCAAGAGGCATTCACTTCCTTACTAGGCTGTTCTTTTTCTCCATGGTCCTGGCTCAAAGCTACTCTCCCCTGCTCAATCTCAGGTCTACTCGCCTCCATTCACCAGCAGCTTATCTAAGCTCAGTCACCTCCTGCACTGACCTCATTTCTGACATCATCAATTGCCCATTAGCTACATCACCCTCTCAATCTCTTGCTCCTTACGTCCAGTTGGTGTCATTACATTCTGAGAAACCTCAGTGGGTATCAGTCTCAGACATCGATATTCCTGTCTCCCAAAAAGCCCTCTCCTTTGCCATCAATCAAGCTACTCTGAAGAAACTCACTGACTCCGCCCCTGATGATCGTTCACGTGCCCTGGTTCTCTCTTCCTCTATCAAACACGCGGGAGATTGGCTCTCAGTCATTCCCTCCAGGGCTCTTGGCTTACACATATTAGATCAGGAATTTCGTGTTTGTCTACAGTATTGGCTAGGCATCCGCCTCTTCTCAGAAGGTCCTTGCTCACGGTGTTGTCGTAATATTGATCCTTACGGTGACCACCATCTTTCTTGTCTTGGTCAGAGTGACAAGATCACTAGGCACAATGCTTTGAGGGGCGTTATCTTCTCTGCTGCAAGGGTGGCTGCCCTATCACCAAAGTTAGAAGCTCCTTTCCTCCTATCTGGCTCACACTCTCGCCCTGCTGACATCTTTCTTCCCTCGTGGAACAGAGGTTCCCCTGCCGCTCTTGATGTCACTGTCATCTCTCCAATGCAGCAACTGACCCTACCTCAATCCGCAATTACACAGGGTCATGCATTGAAGGTTGCATCTGAGCGGAAAACAGCAACTCATGGACCCCGTTGCCAGCAAGCAGGCATCCAATTTATTCCCCTGCCAGTAGAAACACTGGGTGGTTGGAGTTCTGCGGCTGCTCTAACCCTAAGTGATATTGGTCGACGTCAGGCTGCTCGCCTAGACTATCCTGCAAGCGTCTCAATCCATCATTTGTTCCAAAGGCTTTCTGTCTGTCTATGGAGAGGAAATGCTTCGATGTTCCTTAACAATCGGCTGTTTTCTTTTCCCTCACCCACTCTCTGTGGAATGGAGTAACTTCCGTACTTCGTTTACTTTTATGTTCTTTGTGTTTTAAAAAGTCACCTTCAGGTCAAGCAGCTTTATTTAGACTCATTAACTATTTATCCTGGTTTATGTTATCATTTTTATCTTAAAGTCATCTCATAAATTCGTAATGTTTTATCTACTGTATTTTGTTGTGTTTTTTTTTGCTTGTTGATAATAATAATAATAATAATAATAATAGCTACAAAATAATAAGGCAAGGAAAATAAATTAAGATAATAAATTATAGGCAAGTTAGGCAGTAGCAGACAAACAAGGAATCGAATAAAATAATTGTTAATTTATGCTAATTTATGCGCATTTAATATTTAATTTGTGATAAAACCCAAGAGCTACCTCTAGAACAATGCTATCATCTATTTTATTAGGGAGGCACGGTAGTGACTCCCTATGTAGGGATGAACGAGAAAACAAGATGGCGGCTACATACAATGTATTAGCGTTCAAACGCTGATATTTCGCCTGGTGTTGAATTTTATACGTCTTTAGACACTTAGATCTGCTCTCTGGCGTTGCCCCATCTTACAGTAGCAAGGAGATTGCTCGAAATTGTTACCAAAGTGACGAACCTGGAAACGGTGAAAATCGAGTTTCGTCATCGTCTTCGTTTTCTTCTTTCTTTCTTCTTTCTTTCTTTCTTCCACTCGCCTAGCGCCTTTACGCGAGCAGTGCCGAGACCAAAACATCCACGAACAGTCGTGAAATTCTCCTGGCATGTGCCTTTTGAGCTTTGTTTTAAGCGTAACGGCGATCTAAGTTCCGTGATTTCTCGATCGTGATCCATTGTCAGCTTAGTGTTAGACGCCATTATTGTGATTGCGCAATACGCACGTGACCAAGCAGCTAAAGTATCGCTGCGCCATGTGGATCACTATCACGGGGAACACACACCCGGCATTTGTCTGGAGTCTTCGAAGAATGGTAAGCTCGTGTAGGATCGCCATTCTGCACTTGCCAGATAATTATAACCGTCTACAAACAAGTGTGGGCGGGGCTCGTATGCACTGCATGCATGCGTAGGCGACTAGGCAGACCTGATACGTACAGCTTAACAATTTTAGCTACAAGTTAAAGAAAGCCATCAACAACAGGAATACTAAACTAATGGTGGAAACGAAGACTTCTCCGTACATGCATGATATTGAACTGCACTTCACTAAAAAGAAAAAGGACACAAACAAGAAATTAAAAAGATTTCTATCGAAATCAAAAGGATGTAGTGATGAAGAAATCTACCACTGGTTCACAATGTATACCAACA
This sequence comes from Haliclona indistincta, assembly GCA_964017065.1. Lineage (NCBI taxonomy): Eukaryota > Metazoa > Porifera > Demospongiae > Haplosclerida > Chalinidae > Haliclona > Haliclona indistincta. The sequence continues at coordinate 14,526,505 of OZ024783.1, read as the reverse complement.
ATGAACAAGCATAGAATGGTAACACGATTGACTTGCTAACAGACCATAGATCCCTATACATCAGTGGCTGTACATAAGATCAATATTTTGTCACAAGCTGAATTCTATTCAAAGTGCCAGTCAGTCAACAGTAAATAGCTTAACTAGCTATAGTCTGGCCACAGCAGCCACTGATGTAGGGATCTATGGTCTGTTAGCAAGTCAATCGTGTTACCATTCTATGCTTGTTCCTTGTTGGTTTACACTGTGAACCAGTGGTAGATTTCTTCATCACTACATCCTTTTGATTTCGATAGAAATCTTTTTAATTTCTTGTAACTCTAGGGATGTATACCTTCCTAAAAATCACCATTAACCTTAGTCCCTCAAAATGATACCCTCCAACCCCCAAGCTCACGGTCTAAAATGGCTTTTGTGATATGTATAACTATATAATAATTTATGCTTTACATGTAGAGCGGAAAAACTTGTTTGATGCTAGCTGCTATTAATGGCCACATAAGCACTGTGAAGTACCTGGTTGAAAGTACAGCTATTGACATCAATGCCAAAGATGTTGTAAGTATGACATTGAGTATAGTATACTATTGATATTAATTATGGCTCTTAATTATGATTTATAGTTGTATTTTGCATAATTACAGATCTCCTGGACTGCCTGTCATTATGCTGTAGATAAACACAACTTGGAAATAGTTAAGTTGCTGATAGTTCATGGAACCAACATGCACCTTGGGGATGAGGTAAGGAATTGTAGACTGCATACATTGTATATGCATTTTACTTGTGATCATAATAGCAAAAAGCAAAGCCATAATGAAGAAGAAAATAAAAAAAGATTTATGGATGGTAGATTAGCAATGAGGAAATCTCCCATTGGCCCACAATGTAAAGGTAACACGGAATGTTAGCATGATAAACTGACTAATAGACCATGCATCCCTACATCAGTGGCTATTTTAGGCTGTTGACTGTTAGCCTAGTACATGAAGTCTTACGAGCAGCCACTGATGTAGGGAATGCATGGTCTATTACTTAGTCAATCAATCGTGTCACTTCCCTGTTGGTTTACATTGTCAGCTAGTGGCAAATTTCCTCATAGTTAATCTATAATCCCTTGATTTCGTTAGAAATCTTTTTTATTTTCTTGTTTGTGTCCATTTTCAGTGAGATTTCATTTTGGGTATACTCTGTATACAAGCCCCACCCTACTCCTGCTGAGATTCTGGCACTGTTAGCAAGAGTAAATTTACTCTTGCTGTTAGCCTCGTACCCAGGCTCTCTGGTGGAGATTTAATTATGCGTGGGTGGCGATTGAGAGCCTGGTATCCACTGAATTCGCACATGCGCAGACGATTCATGGAATTCCATGAATCCGTATATTTTAGTTCACTATTGTGTTACTTTGTGTCACATTTACGGGATGACTGATTCTGATAGTGCACTAAGGCTAAGCCGTTGGCTATGTAAATTTGCGGCGCGTTCCAGATAGCTTTTAGGCTGTTAACTCTTTAGTGACTGAATTATTTTGACGAAAATTCGACTTGCTCTAAACTGACAGTTTGTTTTGCGTTTTCTACAACATGCAGTACGCTAGCTGTTCCAAACTAGCACTGTTTTTTCCTGGTATGTTAAAGTTCACGACCATGTGCTAAACTCTGAGTTGGCCACTCCCACTTCGGAACTGAAGCCGCTTAAGTGCTGCGACCTCGTCATTTTTCAGCCAATTTTGGTCTTCGTTTAGCCCTTGTGACTGATACAAAAACCTGGCGGTGTCCAGGTGAGCAAACAGCATAGTTTAGACCATATTCTATGCCCAAGTATGCATTTCCAGGCATCCTGAAGCCTTAAAAATGCCAAAATGGCGAGGGGCTCTGCCCCTTCGAACCTCAGGTTAACGGGGGGACACCCCTTTAAAATTCCCCTGTGCTGTACGTTATAGTGGGGAGGGCGCGCCGAAAAACAGTGGGTTTTTTCAGGTAAAGTCATCTTTTGCAATTAAACTTGATTTGACCTTTCTAGAGCACTTTTTGCATGACGTCTAGAGTAGGTGGAGTCAATTATGACGGCTAAAGCCGCTATAGGCCTTAAAGGGTTAAGAGAGCAGACAATTGGAGAGAGTTTCCCGCTCACTAAAACAATTCTGTCAGGTATGACACGTGGACGTACGAGGCTATACCTTAGTCTTGATAAACTGGAACGCACCTCGTGGAGCTACATAGGTCATAATGCTTTGTGCAAGCATTTTCCCACTTGATCTTCTTATGGTAGGCAAAGTCAGGCTTGTGGGAGACACAGACGCTCGATCAATGCACTGAAGGCATAGCCATGTTGTAAACAAAGACGTCATAACGATATCTCGGTGGGCGTTATACGTCATGTCACGTGATTCTGCTCTGACAGCTCATTAATTCAAAACGCTACATACCAGGCTCTTAATTGCCACCCCCGCATTTCAACACCCACGCATAATTAAATCTCCACCAGAGAGCCTGGGTACGAGGCTATCTTGCTGTTAGCTGGCAAGCAGCAGCTATCTGCAAAGTGACAATACTACACAAGTATTGTAGCTGAGCTGTTTTTGAAGACTCCACACTCTAGCGTGTGCATACGAGCCCGCCCACTTCTGCAGACAATTTTCAGGTCTACTGCTACTGTTGCCTGGCGAACAGTGTAGTGTTCGGATATTATATTGGTAGCATGAATCACATGAAATAATACGACAATGCAATCAGCAGTGTATCGTGGTTAAATACTATGAAATAGCGGAGTCAACAGTGGGTCCAGTAACGTGCTAAGTAATATTTAGACCACACTAGGCGGTGCATTACGCGATATAATGCACGAGGGTGGGGTCAATAACGGTCGAGAACGCGTTGATAATGCACGAGCCGAAGGCGAGTGCATTATCACGCGTTCGAGACCGTTATTGAGCACGCCCGAGTGCTTTATATCGCGTAATGCACTGCCTAGTGTGGTCTAAACGTTTTAGACCATACCAGGTGACTTTCCGACCGAGTGCTTGCTATTTTGTTCAAGTGCGCGTTAATAAAAGTGTGCATTAAGAACTTAATCCACGAGGTGCATTAATAAAAGTGTGCATTAAGCTATTTAATGCACACTTTTTTAGCAATCTGATTAATCGAAAGTCACGTGGTATGGTCTAATAATAAAGTATGTACACAATACTACATCTCCCTTTGGGGCACAAGCTCACATGAGTTATTGTAGCACTCTGCGTGGGCGTATCAAAGGCGCCGCCTGTTCTTATTTTCCATAATGTGAACGCCGTTCGCAATATGGAAAATATAGCACGGCCAGGGAAAATATAGCACGGCCAGGGAAAATATAGCACGACCAGGAGGGTTAAAGATAGGGTGGGCGGAGACTGACCTTTGCTCGACCTCGAGAATAAGTCGCCCTGGCACAAAGATTCAGTGACAGCGCGTGCTACAAACCAGTAAAAGCACCGTCTGCTCGTGCAATACGGGAATTATTGCGCTCGGGGTGTCGGTCTCGACCACACCCCTCACGTAATAATTCCCGTATTGCACTCGCAACGGTGCTTTAACTAGTTATTAGTGGTGCAATGTGTTCAATAGGCCGGGTTGATCTTGTGCTCCTCCTGACTGTTTGCTCTGTCTGTGCTGTGCGTGAAGTGGTGCTCTCCTCGTCTTCTGGAATCAGCAGATGGTCTCTTTGGTTTCTTCTGTACTCTGCTCCTTAAACGTTGTAGCTTGCTGGGGCTTGTGATGTTGCTCTGCCTTCCTGATTCCTGGCTGGTATCCATACCATTTCTCCCCCAATGAGTGATTGGCATCCTTTAGGTCTCTGATAGTTCCCATTCTGTCTCTTCTCCTGTCTCGACCTTCTCGTGTACTTCCTCAGGGTCTGTACTTCTGGATCTCCTTCGTTCTCTTGTAGAATCGACTGTTGTTCTTGATAAATGTAGTTCATTCAATGGAAATTCAGCTGGCTTGTACTTCCCTCCTGCAACTGGCTCTGCAGGGGTCTGGTCTACTGAAAGCTGATATTTCTCTATGCTGATGCTTTCGTTGAGCTTCATCAGGTTTTGTTTAGGTACCGCAACATTTCCAGTGCACCAGTCTGTTGGTTCTGTCTCTCTTTTGATTACTCCTAGTTTCTCAAATTTGTTTAGCTCTTCCATCACTTCCCTCCTTAGAAGTTCTGCTTTGCTGCGAGGGGCTGATAGGGCTAAGGGCTTGGCTCCTTCTCTTAGGCGAATAGTGTAGTCTCCCTCCAGTTCTCCCCGTCCTGTGAAGAGGTTAGGATACTGTTCTTGTGGGCTTAGCTTTTTGTTGACCGTCGCTACTCGCGTCACTAGCTGAAGGCTTTGAATTGCTGGGCGTCCAAGTAGTGGCTTGCTGAGTCCTTCTACTACGAATATCGTCTCCTTCGTCTGGGTCGATGAATTCTCTAGCGTTCCTTTCCACTGTCCAAGCACAGCTAATGGATGATCGTCTGGTCCTCTGAGCTTCCTCTCAGGCGACTTCAAAGTAGGGCTTCTCACATCTCTCCAAGTCTTGTCTGATACGACAGTAACTTCTGCTCCAGTATCGATGCACAATTTGACTTGGGTGTTGTCAAGATGAAGATCTACAGTCCAGTGGTTGTCTCCAACTGCTCCTAGGAAAGCGTCTGGTTTTTCTTCTTCAGTGTCAACTCCACTCACTTTAGCTGAGTGGCAGACTGTTTGAAAATGTCCTCTCTTCTTGCATTTGTGGCAAATAGCATCTTTCGCTGGGCATCGCTCTCTGCTGTGTCCAGGTGCTTTTCCACACTTGTTGCATTTCTCAGATTTGTTAGGTTCGTTCTGCTGCTCATCAGCTTGTTGTCTGTGCTTGTGTCCTTTTTGTACCGCACCGATTGGTATTTCTGGTTTGACTTCAGTTCCTCTGAGAACAGTCTGCTGCTGTTTCACTTGTTCTGACTGACGTACTGCTGTAACAGCGTCGTCCAGGGTGAGTTTGTGATCGAGTTGTAGCCTTTCTGAGAGCCGCGCATCTCGAATTCCTACTACTATTCTGTCTCTGATCATCTCATTCCTCAAGTCTCCGTAATTGCAATGTTCTGCAAGTTTGTACAATGCTGTGATGAAGGCGTCGACAGGTTCTCCCTCCTCTTGCTTCCGTGAGTTGAATTTAGCTCTTTCAAAGATAACGTTCTTTCTTGGGTTGAAGTGGTCGTTGAACTTTGTTTCAACTGTTCCGTACTTCTTTGCATCATCTTCTGAAAGGTTGAATGAGGCAAGGATGTCCTCCGCATCGTCTCCCATACAGTAAATCAGAGTATTAATCTGGGCTGCATCCTCTTTAGCGTTGAGTCCCGAGACAACTCTGTAGCGGTCGAAGCGACGTTTCCATCTCGTCCACTCCTCCGGGCGTCGAAAATTGAAGGCTTCAGGTGGTGTAACTCGTGCATCCATCGTGGATTCTCCTCTCCGCAGCACTGGTATCCGCAGTAGACTGGATCACCGCACTGGTATCCGCAGTAGACTGGATCACCGCACTGGTATCCGCAGTAGACTGGATCACCGCACTGGTATCCGCCGTAGACTGGATCACCGCACTGGTCACTCCGGAGTAGGGTAGAGGTTCGGCACTAAGTCTGATTCAGTTGCTCCGGGAGAGCCGAGAGCACTTAGCGAACTGCAAAATTCGAAATTGCACCGGGTGAGCCGAGTGCACCACCATGTAGTGTTCGGATATTATATTGGTAGCATGAATCACATGAGATAATACGACAATACAATTAGCAGTTTATCGTGGTTAAATACTATGAAATATCAGAGTCAACAGTGGGTCCAGTAATGTGCTAATAATAAAGTATGTACACAATACTACAAACAGTAGAGCGATGATCTTACACTGGTTAGTTACTGACTAGCCTCGTCCCCAGGCTCTCGATATAGAGCCTGGTACACATTGTATGCGCATGCGTTAATTATGTCCAAATATGGCATGATCAATTGAATGGCATGATTCGGCAAATTCAACAGATTCGGTGAAAATCATGCCTTATTTGGATATAATTAACGCATGCGCATACAATTTGTACCAGGCCCTTTCCTCAGCTTTGGGAGGCGGGGCCTGTGGACGAGGCTATTACTGACCAGTTCTTCGAATACTCCAGACTCCAATATGCGCTAGATTCCACCGCGAGATGTGATGGAATGTTTGCGCTGAATTAATGAGCAAACGACGCGCCGTGACGCAATTACCACATCTCTTGGTGGGACAAATAACATGGCCTAGTTGGGCGTGACCCGACCTGTATGTCGGGCCACGCCCAACTAAATATGGCCGACGGTGGGCGATCATGGCAATCCCCATGGCACGGTTATATGAATAAGCTAGGTCCGATTTCGAGCCATAGGTACGTAGATAACCTACGTTTGGTTGTTCTGAGTGAAGATCGCAATCCATAGAAGCTCTAGAGTTGTGAAAGATGAGAATGTCCTTTCCTGCCTTGCTAGTATATCCTACCACGCAACAAGTGTTCAGCACGACGCATACAAAGGCCAGGATCACTCTGATGGCAACAAGAATCTAAAGCGCGACGTTAACTGTACAAGAGATGTACAACTGTACTGACGGTCCCACCAAGAGGTGTGGTAATTGCGTCACTGCGCGTCGTTTGCTCGTTAATTCAGCGCAAACATTCCATCACACCTCGCGGGGTCGCGGTGGAATCTATCTATTACACAATCACAAGATGGCGTCTAACACTTAGCTAACAATGGATTGTGATCAAGAAATCGTGGAATTTATGGAATCGTGGAACGCCGTTTCTCTAAAAACGAAGTTCTAAAGGCACTCACCAGGAGTATTTCACGACTGTTCGTGAGTGTTTTGTTCTGGGCCATGTTCATGTTAAGGTATATACTTGGCGTGCTGAAGAATGAAGAACAAAACGAAGATGACTGACGTAACTCGATTTTCACTGATTACAGGTTCATTCCTTTAGCAATGTTTTTGCACTGATGTTCATGAAGAAAGTTACAGCTGTACAAACTTGTGTAACGCCAAAACTGTCTGTCATAGCCGAAGGTTAACTACTGCAGCTAAAGTTGAAAACAGTCACTGCAAGTCACTTACAGTGAAAGTAGTCTCAATGCAGCCATCAAAATCTTTGAAAATGACAGTGAACGGTAAATAAATTTCGTGGGAGAGTGGTCAATAACGTGATGTCATAATATAATCATTCAGCATTCAGTATGATAAAAGAGTAATTGTAGATCTTTCATAAGACTTCTGTAACTATAAACATTGAAAAAGTAGTGTGTTTCCGCTGAAGCACCTCCTTAAACTCTAAAACGGTGACTAATTCTTGTAACACTATATAATTATGCATAAAACACATTCTATAGTGTCATTGTGGTTTTGTTTCATAGGGAAAATCTCCATATAACTTAGCAAAGCAACAGAAACATGCAGATATTTTGGCATACATGGATCAAGTGATAGCTGGTGAGTTTAATATTTTTTTGGTAAATTGAATGATGAGTGAATTAGTGGTCAGTCATCAGATATTAGAGAGGTTTAGATTCACGTAGACGATGAACGTGAACGTTGAATTGTGACGTCACTCTTTTCATTGAGAATGTGCAGTCATTGAGTACAGATATTGTACTGACGTCATAAATTTCAATATTTTTACCGTTCTAGTCGCCTTCCACGGTAATCATCAACAAATGTAGCATTTTTCAGCGTTAGCGAGTACCGTTGAGCTGGCACTATAAAAGCGTTCCTGGGTTCAGAACGACAGTTTCAGAAACAAATAGCTAGTATGCGGGTCGCCGTTCAAATCACCACAGACGGCGGTTACTCTCGTCTACAGCCCCTTTTTGGCGTCAGCAAACGCGGTTATGCGACCAGTCTAGACCAAAGTAGAGCTTGCTTACTTACCTTCAACTATCAATAATCGATGATTGATAATGCGATTGCTATATCACTATTCAATACGCAGCATGGCTTACTCTGGAGACCTAGAAGCCTAAGAGCTGGAACTAGCCCGTAGCCTAGCAAAACAACTGACTAACACTTGGAAGCACCTACATGGTCACGTGTTTTCACTTTAGAGCTTCTGTGTTACAGTAGCAATACATGAAGGCTACAATGATGACTTCACAAGTAGTAGATCGCCAAAGCTGGCTAGGTTAGCAGTGCAAGCAGTGCTCTGACTGCTTACAGCCCGTACGTTGAGCTTCTGTACACGCCCATTATACTTCCGCTTTTGTCAGTATACTCGCGTGTTTGTCCGTAATATTATAGTGACGTCACAGGCGTTTACCGCTAGCCGTCGACGTGAATCTAAACCTCCCTATTAGACTATACTGTAGTCCTTGAATGCATACAGAGTTTAACTACATTTATCACATTAGATGCTACTCAGCTGTACACTCAAGCAGTGCAGAGAGCTATGAGAGATGGCATTACAAGAATCTTCATTATCAAAGTTCTCATCATCGGTGCACCTGGATCGGGCAAAACCAGCTTACGTTACCTTCTGCTTGGCTTGCCACCACCTGCCACTAGGACCAGTACTCCTTTGGCAACTTGTGCTTTCCGTGCTGTATCCATGCACCGTATCAAAGCTGATGGTAGTGGCAGTATGAGCACATGGAAAAAGCTCGATGATGACACGTACCTTCGCTTCATTGCAGAGGAAGTAAAAGTCCTAGAATTAAATCCGTCTCGTGCTGCTAGATCTCGTGATAAGTCAATTATTTCATCACAAAATCAGCACATCTCAGCTAAGAGCAGTACATCTCAGCCACAGCCACCTCAGCAGCCACCCCATTTACAAGTTTACCAAGAGGGCTGTACATCATTTGATTCACAGAAATCTATTTTAGATGAGAATGCCAGCAATTACATTCCACCCCGTCCACCAATGAGCAGCATGGTGTATAATCTTGTCGAGAATATGGTTTCTTGTCCTCCATCAATTCCTGAGAATCTTGAGCAGAAAAAGACCTTTATCCACCTGATAGACTCTGGTGGACAGCCATCATTTATCAGCCTTGTACCAGCGTTCGTTAGGAGAAGCACAGTCAACATAGTCGTCTCAAAGTACAATCGTGACATCAATGATAAGCTCCAGTATGAGTATGTAAAGGATGACAAGCATCTTCGTCAGCCAACGAAACTGGACCAAACACAACTCGAAAGCATTGAAGAGCTGGTTCGCATTCTCTCGTCTACCAAACATTCAGAAAAAGGCTTGTCAGAGTCTAAGTTTCTCCTAGTTGGTACTCATGCTGACAAGCATTTGTCGTTATTTCACCAATCGCATGGTGGTAAGAATCGATGGTTGAAGAAGAGTCTCGGTGAGCTAAAGTCGATGTGCATTGAGATTAATGATGATGGAGATATTCTTCTACCAATCAACACCTTAGTCACAAAAGGACGTGATGAGTTGGCTTCTTCGTTAAGGCAGAAGATCATGGAAGCTTGTAGCAATGCCACGGTAGACATACCTACTAGATGGTATGTTTTTGAATTAGAATTGAGTGCCAAAGCAGCGAAGGAGAAACGAAGTGTTCTTGGTATAGCCGAATGTATAGCTATAGGTGAGAATTTGCAAATGAAAAGAGGAGAAGTATTGGCAGCATTGATGTTTTTAGATGAAGCTGCTGTTTGCATGTATTTCAAAGTTGTTCCTGACCTGGTCTTTACTGATCCGCAATGTATTCTCAGTGAGGTCACTGAAATATTGAATCTTGGTATCGTTGACTTCGATCAGATCTCTTCTCTTTATCCTTTCCTCTCTAAGCTCATGGCATCAGTACGAAGATTGAGAAAGCAAGGGCTCTTTAGTAGAGAGCTCGTTGATGTTCTTTGTAGCGAGTATCGAGTGAACGTAGCTGGAAAATGTGTCTACACAATAGATAACTTCCTCGAAATTCTGAAGCACCTTCTAGTAGTGGCTCCGGTTAGAATTGATAATGAAGATATTTTCTTTATTCCTTCTATCCTTCCAAGTAGCAAGAAAACTGTTCCTGTTCTTGATGGTGAGCTGCCTCCTCTTGTTCTTCATTGTCACACGAAAGTGATGCCACTTGGGTTGTTTTCTGCTTTAGTCGTGGCCTTGCTTTACAATGCACTATTCTCTCTTCTTGAGATTGTTGGCCGTGATGTTGTTAAATTCAATTGCATTCCAGGAGGAGTAGTGATGCTGGTAGAGCATCATGCGTGCCTGGTCATCCATTTCAGTGGTGACCCATCTGTGGCTCCTCTCATTAGAGCTGCCACACGCCGCGCTATTGCCGAGGTCTGCAAACAGCGACACCTTGACACCAGCAAGGTAGCATTCACTGATGGGTTCTGGTGTCCATTCAAGAAGTGCGAGAGCATACTTCATCCGTGTAAGGTTAATGTGTCGACCGGTTGGCTCACCTGCTCTGTGAGACCAGCCCATGGTTCTGGTCGCTGTACTAATGAAGAAATGCTGTCATGGTTGGCACCATATGATAAGCATGGTGAGTCTATATATTCATGTTCTTCATGCATGATTATGATATTATTGCAGCCTCATTCTCCGTTGGCTCTTCCTCTACTGCAAAGTCCATCAATTCTCAATCTCTCTCTACTGGTGAGTTAATTCAGTATACACTGCTGTAGTGATATGTTACATGCATGCTATTGTGAAAAAGTACATGTA